>JZLH01S0622755.1:0-18524 GCA_001188425.1 Eucidaris tribuloides | reverse complement strand
TTTCTCGCGAGAAAATAAAAATCCTACCATAGAATATACACTAAAGGCTATTGTTTTCTTTTACATTTTTCAAATTCTAGGCAATCACTGACCCCCGGATTTCACAGACATGCCCTTCATCAATGGCCTAAGGGCATGGATTATCTTTTCCTGGTCTGCGGGGATGTTTGCAAACGAGATCCACTGCCTTTAAATACACTGGGAAGTCTCTTGTCACCATAGTTACCGGGACTGGTTAAGTGATCATATGAAATATAATCTTGCCTGTGTTTGTCTTGTTCCCCATGATTTGTGACAAGTAAGGAGGTAGCTCCGTCTACAGTCTTCCTACGCGGCGTGACCAATTTCCACCAACGCTTCTTCCCGTATTATCATCTACTATAGCCATTAGCCATGGACATTTTTCGTCTGACGATATCAATATTAATCTGGTAAAATGATGCTGGACTGGATACGGATACGTGCGTGTGAAAATTGACTTCACCCCTTATGATGATGACATGTTGGTCTGAAATGGGACTAAGGCTACTTAGCATCTGCCGCCTGGAGTCAATGAATGTATGATGTAGCAGTTGCTGCCTCGTACTCTTGGTTCATTGCTTCGACAGTAAAATAATCATGAGGTTGAAGTGAATTTGTGAAATGTTTCCAGTCGAGGGGGAGAGAATTGAGAAGTGTCCTCTGTTACTAAAAATAATGAAAAACATGGAGCACATTTCTCGCATGTAAACTTAAAAAGCCTTAAAAAGTCCCTTTCCCCCTTTCTACTAATTACTGTACGTGTCATTAATTGAGTCATGTGTCTATGCAAAGGCCGCTAATATAATACACAATTAAAGGTAAATGACATGATTGGGGGTAGTCCTCAACTTGGGCTGAAACAACTCTAGAATCAAGTTAACTATGCCAGGATTATCCTGTGAAAATCTTGTAGTCAAACGTTGACTCATTCTAGAATAACTAATGTCTATTGTCGCTCGTGGCAGGCATACCTGCTGTGTGGCTCTCTATGGGTCTTATTTTTATCGTAACCGGATAAAAATAAAATACTAGTATGTTCATGCTTGATTCTCCTTAAATAAACAAACTACAGACAAATCCTTCCAGTTGGGAGATCCACTCCAGCTAGTGTATAGTTGGTATACATGTCAACTCATTTGGTTCTTGAGGCATTTTCAAGTGTTCCCAATCATGTCACTAACCTTTAAGGGCCTTTGTAGAAGAACACGGCATATAGTTAACGGCCTCTGCCTAGAAACACGACGATTAGAACTTGCTCCGATTGCGTTCGGGGAAGAACACATTTTGTCTGTGTATAAAATCGTATCTTGCGCCACTTGTCCGGATGTCCAAGGATCAAAAGAGTATAGACCCTCGTTTTATTCCTAAACAAAAGTAAAAGAAGCTATGATATGAGATTTTAGTGCCATTTCATCATGATATAGCAACTCTGTGCACCATGATTTCATTAAGCATCATTGATCCAAGATGTAATGTCGTTCGGGTTCACCAAAGATGATCACGAATACGGGAGGATGATGATGATGCATCGAGGGTCGATCCTTCTCCCAGGCTATACGGGTTACCAGGTTACGGTCAATTGAGAGCCATGATGCAGTGATTGAACAGTATGCACCCTTTCCGGCAAAGGGCAGGCCAGACTCTCTTCGTCGTGCCAAGTTTTCTTAGCAAGCAGATTTCCTTCATCGTAACATAAATCCATCTTGATGTTATTAATCCCTACCCATGTCATCTCCCATGATTATCCGAAACAGGTTTCAAAAGATAAACGACAAAAGGGAACGAGTAACAGACCTTCATTCTCGTCCACTATACAGCAGTGTTTATCGCAAAACAAAGCCAAGAGATCATCAACCATGTCAACTGCTCGAGATTATAGGTAAAGTATATCACAAAAATACAGCAGACGCAAGGATGGGTTTTTGAGTGGTTATTCTGTATTCATTTTAGTTGTTTGGCATGCTACCATTTCTGTTCTGAACATCATATTCAGACCATGGACCTACTAACACATAGACGTTGCTCAGAGAGCGGTCTGATTTATCACAGCATGGACCTCCATGTTCACACATATCACATCATCTATTCTTTGAGAGTGTATTTTTGGGATATTGCTGTAAGTGGTCTTTAAAATAACATAGGCCTATGAGCAGATAACTTGAGATAAGGTCTTATGAAACTTTTCGATGTATAGAAAAAAATATATGAAAGTTTGTGAGACCAATAGAGCTACATCTCAGAGACCGGATCACCCCTGATGACTATGTATCATCAACGGATGGATCGCATCCCTACCTATTAACAGTTGACCCTTCAACTGAAAATAGGACAACACATCGTACGAAATCTCCCTCGTGCATGGGAGTCCAAACCCCGCCCTGGTCACTCATTACACGTGAGTCCTCTCCATATCAACTCCACCTTTCAGCATCACATGATGCAATGCGTGTATGATTTGTGTGCTTAATTGATTCTTCTTCCAAACATGAAATTGCGCCACTTGCAGGTCCGATGGTTCGTGAGACCATTGGTACAATGGATCACTAGTTCCACGGTTCACTAGTTCGAAACTTTGGTCTACAAAATGTGGATGTTAAACTATTAATGAAGTTGACGAAAGGTCAAAACAATAAACAATTTCTCAATGCATTTAAATCGTATGCTTAGGTTTCAGACTATTAATTTCCCTACTGGCAGCTCCAATAGTTTGTAACTTGTAAGGGAGGGAGCTGGGCAAGGCTGGTCCAAAAATGACAATGTATATTCGCTAGAGGTTAACTTACATGGAAAGAATGGAAAATCGGACCATTCAATGGAACATGAAAACTCTGTTCATCAGCTCCTTCAACACGATGACGCATGCACCTCATTTATTGCGTCTGGTCTGCAGACTACGCACGCGCCTTACCTGGATGTCTAATTACCAAGTACGGGGACACTCGCTAACTCATTACCCAAGGGGTAGACCTTTACTAATGACTAATTTATGATACCAACTGATGACTTCATTGCGTGCTCCTGCCCCAAAATAGGTGATGACTGTGATTGTGTTCATAATCTATACCATGATATAATTAAGCTGTAAAACACATCAAGATGTTTCAAAGTGCATCAGTTGATTGTGACAGGTCCAAGGTCAGGCGGGAAGATAGGAGATCCTGAGGGGCTGAGGTCGGGCAGTCTACCCGGAGGAATGGGGAAGGGTGGAGGGGTGCATGGAGGTGACGAATGGAAAAGGCCATGGGGTTATTTCGGAACAGGATTTAAGTGGGCTCCAAAAGCTTCCTTTTATTAGGTTTAATTAATATCATCCTCTAATCCGTAGCGTCATCGTGTTGGTTAAAGTATTGCCCTTAAAGGGGGATAATCCCAAAATAAATAATAAATGAAAATCATTCTACCGCTAACGTCTGCAATAAGATGATTTCATGTGTGCGAAGAATCATCTTTCGTGCGAACAAATTAAACTGCACATTCAAGACAAAATATGAACTCGAGCACAAGTCTTTATAGACAGAGCTTAGAAAAAAAATTCATGAAAATTCACCATTTTACCAGTGAGCAGAGGTTGAAAATCATTCCCAACATGCAACAGCGGACGTAAGGAAATCACTGACGTCGAAGGCAAGTCTCCGTAAAAGCACAAACCGGATTTAAGAGCTTATCGTCAGACTAAATATTCATGTATTCGACCTTGGGCATGAATGAAGCAACCCTGAGACATTAACATGCCGAGTATAGCCATCACCAATGACGACTGAATATAAATTCCATGACATCGTGAGGTCAAGAGCTGTGTTTTCCACGCCTATGTTAGGAAATAAGATGTGACGGAATGACGTCATCTGTCTTAAGGGTCAAGGATGACACAACGAAAGGAGTAAAACATAATAGAGTTTCGATTTTATAAGGTTGGTTATTATGTGACTTATGTAAATTTTCAAAATCCATCTATCGGGTTGGTAATTTTACATATCGTAGATCCCTTGATCGTTAACTGTACGATGGTTGTTTCATCCCTATGAACCTCAGAAATGGACTAGATCATCTAGATTGCAAACACAAACCCTTGTCAGTCGTTGTGTGCAAAACAGGGTCTGAACAATCCATGCCAAAGACTACTGCACTTACATACGTACTAGTCCTTGTGGAAATGGTTGCTCCCTTCTGTTGAACTGTGCTTGAATTATACGCAGTGAGTAACCAAATAAAATTTTATTGACTCAAATTGAAATGGATTTTGGTGTAACTGCCAATATCGAGTCTTCGTCCACCACCTACTCATCATTTACCTTAATCATAGCTGTAAGACATCACTGAGTTTGACTGAACTTCGATTTACATTAAAGTTAAATTTGCCCTAGTTAACATTAATACAGTTTGATACATGCTGCACATGCTTTCTTGATCATAAAAGGAATGGCTTGTCTCTTCAGCAATTACAGCTTAATAACACGAATTTGGTAGCCGTAAAGATTTTAGACCTGAAGTAACATCACATTTCTAAATTTCATGACGCATCATTAGTTTACAAATTAATGATTTTTTTTTAATCAACCATGTTTACTTCTATAAAGGAACGTCATTTTCCCCATAAGATTTCTATGATTATCCGTCTAGTCGGGTCATTAACACTCCTTTACACATATTACCAAATTTAAATGGATGTCACAAAAGCACCGACAAAAACGAATTCTAGCTGATGTCATCATAGTAAATGAATATTCTCTATCTGTAAATTTATCGTGGCTATAAATGATGCAAAAATTGGTCAAGGAGTAAAAAGGAACTTTTAAGTGAGCTATTGCTGGTAGTTTTAAAAGTGTGGTATCGGTCAATATCTGTGAAAAAAGTTCCTAGATTAGACCTTTATCGTTATATCTCAATAAGGTGTACTCGGATTACCTCAATGATGTCAATCAGCATGGTTTTTGGTACTGACCTCGCTCGCAGAAAGCTTTCGGAAGCTAAAGTGGATAGTCTGGATACCCCTCCTGTTCTCATTTCCATACCAGGATTGATGCAAATGTTCAATAAGAGGCCCTGGAAAATGTCTTCGTCAGATTTGACAAGACGATTTCCTAAAGCGGTACCATGTTTCACAGTGGCATCAAAGAAAATATTGACACACACCCCTACGTACGTATGTGTATATTTACTCTCGTGTGTCACACTTATAAACACACACACACACACACACACACACACACACACACACACACACACACACACACACACACACACACACACACACAGACGTCACACTCAAAAACCAGGGAGAAACACGAGACATTCGCTTGTGTAGATTCCAAACAAAATGTTACCCGCGATTTCACCTTCCCAAGAAATTGTTATCATTTCATAAAATATGAAGGGACAAATAATCAGAATCAGGTGCGTTTAACTTGACACCACTCTTTGGGGGAATTAAGGTGAGAAGCCCCCTGGGGTCAGGTGAGAAGCCCCCCTGGGGCCGGTTGAATCCGTGACCTGTTAACGACATAACGAACATAGCTTGGAGCCCGATAATGTGATTAGATAATCCACAATGCAGGGCGCACGACGTATACCGACTATATCACAACTCGACACAAATCGACGTTCAAAACAACTCAATTAAATTTGCTTTAAAAAATTGACACTAATTAAGCTCCCGAGTCTTCAAAGCAACAATGGGCGTAAACTAATTACCCTAATATCGCATCATATTAGGTTGAGTGTTATCTTCAAGGTAGCATTACACCCTCTTTAAAGTTCATCCTTCCCCGAAAACATGTGAGATGTTTGTCTTAATCTCAGCAAAGGAGCTACCAAGCTACCAATCATCTTTAATGATCTTCCCAAACTTTGCTAACGAATATATTGTTTGTTTAGAGATAGTTCCTGTACTTGCTCTTGCTTTTGCGTCCTGGTAAAATTTTGAGTGAACTTTTCATTTCTAAGTCCAGTTCTCGAATTTCCCTCCTTCAAGACTTTATTGATGATGCGATACCAATGGCAACAGATGATGAGTGCCAATATCACCATCACCGGTCGCCAGTTTAAGAAAAACATTTAAAAGTGCGGAAATGGGTCAATCAATGAAATCGAAGACGCATCGGCACAGAATGTTGTCAGAATGGAAAACATGTTCGCCGGGGTTGTTACCTCGTGATGGCATGGTACCAACGCGGAGGCTGGGGAGGATGGGAACTGAAAAGTTCACGTAAGGTCAAGTAATTCTATACCGACCTGGAATGTTCACTGCTCAGTCAGGAGCAGACGATATTCAAGCTATAGTTCTAAATCGTCATAACGATGAGAATTATGAAAGTGGCACTTTATATAAGGCTGAGGTTATATGCTTTTTGTCGATACCCTACACTCTCTGAAACAGGTGTGCTCTAGCTCTCATAAACAAACTGTAGTCAGTATAGTGTAACAACATGTTTTGATATAAATTACTTTCGTCATCACTACAGACTTTGCTGAATTTGGATGACGAAAGTACCAACAGAAAAACAACAACATATTGTGAAACCATACTAACTCTTTTCATGACATATACTGTTATCAATGTATTCTTCTTGTTTTGTAAACGAAAACGAACGATTCACCAAACCGCTGTAATCAATCTATGTACCGTTTTACATTCTTAATACTGAATGTAAAGACATAATAGTTAATGTGAGCATAGTAACTGCATTTTGACAAATCATAAAAAAGAATAATTGCAACGGTCGGAAATATCAATCATATTTGCTACGTAAAGTGAACAATCAGCAAAGGTGTCGACAAGATGTTCTGAAATTTAAAATGTTAAACTAAAATGTGCCATTCTTACCAGTTCATCTAGAGTTTTGAGGACGTCTGGTTTGAGTGTGATCTGCTTCCGAGGTTGCCCGTTATCCTCGGGTTCAGGGCTGTGGCAAGATGATATTCCCCTGGATTTCGGCTTCGGCTTCGGCTTCATTTTCGGTATAAAAGATCCCCTTCGCTGTGGAGAAGGCTCCGGCGATGAGGAATAATCCATAGGTTTCCCGTCAGACTCAGGCTCCGACTCGGGCTCGACGTCGGTCGTGGTCGCCGAGCTCGGCGAAGCCGGCTCCGTGGAAGTGTATGAGTCCGGTTCGGATGGTGTACCGGCATTGAGTTCGCGATCGATCTCCTGCTCGAGTTGAACGAGCATGGGTACCGGCATGCCAACGAGACCGCCACGGCGGGCGACCTCCAGCAAACACAGAATAAAGCTTCGATCGTTCTTCCTCATCACCAAATCATCCGACTCGAAGAGGAGGACATCTTTGATCCTGAGCGAGTGCCGACACCAGTGGATGAAGTTACTGACGTTGTCCCTGGCAAGGAAGGTTCCTGGTTTGGCGTCGAGCCGGTATCGTAACTCGTCGTGGGCGACGAAGATGCCGTGGACGGTGTCCAAGTCGCCGTTCTCGGGGAAGTTCCGTGCGAGGAAGTCGATGGCGACCTTGCGCACGTTGTTGGCGTGCTGACACAAGACCGTCCCATTCTCCAATCGATCAAAGAAAGACTCCGGTAATATATCCAGGTCATAGAGGTTGCTCAGCCATTCGGCCAAGTCCTCTCTCATAGCATAAAGATATTCATCTTTCGTCCTGTACGGTTTTAACGATGCTCCGTCCCATGTCGAGTTGTAGCGATCGTCGTACGGGTCGTCATATTTGGCACGCTCATCGTGCAGGGTGTGTAAACCGTCCATGGCTACCATTGAGAACAGATTCAAGATCTCGCGATTGGACGAAAATTTCCCCGTTACACGACTAATGCATCCATACCGAATTCTGATTAGATGTTAATTTTGCGATTTATATATCAAAGCCACAGATGTAAACAACTTTAACAAAATACAGCACAATGTATACATTTACACCTCCAAAAACAGAATGTTTACATATTCGTTCACACACGTGTTGAAACTTGAAAGCTAAAAAGTATTCGCGAGCAACGTGGTCTGATGCCTGACTGACATCCACCAAATCGTCTGTGAGTATGATCCACGAGGGTTTCTCGAATATATACGAGCGTTTGTGTCCGCGTGTGTTCCTTTTTTAACGTCCAGTAATGAAGGCGACCGTGAGAGACCAGTGTCACGGTGATCACACCAAACAATTGTCGAAGGCCTGTGTGTACACAACCTTGTCTCAACACCCAATCCTCACGTGTTGGCAAAATATCCCGACTGGTGTGGTGCGTGTGATCGATTGTGGTCACAAAGGGAAGCAATGAATATCACCACCTGTTTAAAACGAAGTTAAAAGAGAAAGAGAGAACGCGAAGTTAAATTACAAGTCCAAAGACTGATGATTAACTCAACTTATCAAAACGGTGAAATTATTGCAGTAGATGATTGGATATCGTTTGTAAATAGAGCTATACAAAAGTCTAACGTGCTCACGCGAAGCCGGCAGCAGATGCAACTGAATGTTCAATTTTCGCTGCACAAAGCTGTCCTTTGGTTAGTTCGTGTGGCACAAAAGATTTCCTAAAGTCCTGCCCACAAGAATGCTGACTGTATTATAACCCTTTTCCGATTGGATCAGGCTTTTATGTTCGCGACACGCAACACCGATCAAGCCGTGGAGCTTCAGTAATTCGGTAAAAAATAGATTTACAGAACAATTAGCAGTCATCCGCTTGAGTACTCCTTCGTTAAGAATTGCTCAAAATCTCAAGAACCCGCTATAAAAGCTGGTACATGGAATTTAAAATAACCCTATTAGAATAACTGGCCTGGCATGACTTAGAAACAACATATGAAAACGAACTGGGAGCAGCTACGACTTTAAAAGTCGAGTAAAGTTGTTACCTTCCATATTTCCGTTTATTATTTGCCCTGCGTCTGTCAAACCGTCCCGGTTTACGAGTAAACACTTCGGCGACTTTTCGAGAAAATGGAAACTTGAACTCGATACTACCCGATACTATCCGAAAGCTTGTATGTGAGCAAGGTGGGCGGAGACACCTGACGCGAAATCCGTTGCTACTGGCAACGAGCGAACTTCGTACGCTCTGGATTTGTCAGAACGTTGTAATTACTGCGCCCGGGTTGACCGACCCGTTTCGCAAACTTCCATGCGAGGTGACCCTTTTTTACGCCAGAAAATCTACACACAGGTTTCCCTACTTCATGCAAAATCTAACTTCCAGTCTTGGTCTTTATGGAATACCTTATGTGCGGGTCGACGTGGTTGATCAGAAAAATAATCCAGGTATGTTACTTGCCCTGTCAGATTATCTTCTAATGAAATCTGTAGAGATTGAAAGAAGATATTAAAAATCATATGGAATATAACGGCAAAAAATGCTATAATACGAGGGATTTCTGCGTATTGTTTAGGCCTATTGGAAACTTAATTGTCACGTACTTTCAGAGTTACATAACACGAGCAACGGAGCCAAGATTTTAACAATTTATAACGTCCGTTGCGGAAAACCTTACCGGATTTCACTAATTTTAGCTAAATCAGGGATGGAAAACCTGGGTAGATTAAGGACACTGATGATTGCAAACAAGTGTTAGTTTGTTTTACCACATATTAGAATAATTATCACCCAATAAGTTAAAATAATAAAATGGGCATTGAAAAGCAGCATAGATCTGTCAGAAAAAGAGTTATGTTTGAAAGGGTTTGATCTGTTGTATCATGGACCTACTAATGTATTATACCCCAGCTCTACTATGTTTTAGGTACAATATTAAAAATACAATCTGATGAGTAACCGATTTGTATTGGCTAAACTAATTAACATAACTGATGACGAATTATCATTTCAACAAATGATACTAAAGTCGAGCCATGATCCGCTTGCATCGGAATTTTCTTTCACAAAATCATAGGGATTATTCTTTTACAATCGAAATTAAATACTTTAAATCTCTTTGCGATCAAATGGCTTGTGATTTATGAATTAAATGCCAGTCTGTCTGTTTTATCCGGCTTCATATCTTTTAATCTGTGCTTTATGTGGGGCTAAACCGTTCAACTAAACCAGGTTGTATTGTACGTACAGATAATAAAAAAATACAGAAATTGAAAGAGTGGTTGATGCCTATTCTTGTAAGACTACCATCTTACATTCTACCTCGTCAGAACTATAGGCCTAGGTTGATATATAGAAAAGAACGACGTACGGTATGTCTACAAAAAGGAGCCTAAATCAATAATTTTGTGCAGGGTGAGAGAGATCATCATCCCCTTCCAAAAAGCACATCACACGTTTGATATTAACGACATCAAAGTTTCATAAATTCCATACCGGAGTAGCCAAACAGAATTGAATAAAAAATCTAAGTGAATAAATAAAAATAAATAAATAAATAAATAAATATATAAATACCGTCTCTAATTAATGGTACTCAAATCATGTCCGCAGAATCAAAATACAGTCTATGTGAGTCAAAAATTCAGTAAACACACTATAAGAACTTAATACAACATTCTTCCGCACAATTTGCCTAGATCCAATTGAATTACAGGAACATACATTCCCATAAAATCCATAATGTTTAAAAACAAATAATTTAAAACCCTCTTCGTGTATATACCAAAAACAGCACAAACGTTAACGTAAAGAACTAAAGACTGGGTTACTGGTGAGGCTTCCATGTATAGCGACAAGTGCAACTAAGTATATTCCATAAAGTTTTACCGAATAGTGTAAAGAAATCACGTTTCTAGTAGAAAACATAATTCATTTTGCCACACATACTTCAGCAACTACAGTTGACCATAGAATAATACTAATAATTGTTTTGCTTGTCGGATGAAAATACACGATTCAAGCCCTCCCCCCCCCCCCACCCCCACCAACTTCACCGTTTCTGAAAATTCTGGATCCGGCGTGGCACAGTGAGGGATGTTGCTACCAGCTACCAACATCCAAAGTATTACCGATAGATTCTTCTGATGTTGTGAATGCAACCATAGATACTATTATAGTATCTATGATGCAACAAACTTTGTATTCAGTAACCTGCACATAATTATTCAATAAATGCAACTCAATAAATGACCCTTTAACAATTATTGAAAACCTTTAAAACTTTAAATCCCATCCCGTTTATTTCCAATTTCATCAATGTCATGGAAATACAGCTACCTTAAGCATAAATGTCCCACTAATAACATCACCACATTCACGGTGATTTTCTAAATTCCGAGTCTTACCTTTTATTATCATAACATGTCCCGCCGCGGGATTTCTCATCAGGTATGCGCCGGTTCCGTTGCCCTCGAGACCCCCGGGGTCGCCCGCACGACTTTCCGTCAGCACTTGTCATGTCTCCACGGAAAATTTTTCCTCCGTCGGCTTTTCGTGGGCACACCGGGAGACGAACATATGTTGGCCAACTGTGCTAGATACGAAAACATGATGATGGCGAATACTCCTGATACCCCGTTCGAATATCCATCCTTTCAGCGAGACACCTCAGCAAAACACACGACTATACTACAAAAAGTTGCTCCGGCAAATAACACGAAAACACGCAATGTTATCATCTAAATAAACAAGAAATCACTCCTTATATACAACTGTACAGTTCCACTCTACGTAAACTAAATGATGATAGGGATTTCCACACTGAACAGCCAAGCCCAACATTACGTATTCCGGTGTGGAATATACCGTAGAACGTAGCAGACTCCGTGGGCATCAAATTACACTCGGTGTGGTCGTCAAAAGAGGACGCTGTTTAGTGTACGCCTTCTTGACAAATTAATTTCAGCCGATTAATAGTAGGGTCCATGATTAAACCTCAGACTCGCTCAATGGGCCCCTTATCGCTGTTAAATGCAGGGCCCTGGGAACGATATTTCCATTAAAGGGTGCAGAGACATACTAGTATATTTTCGCGGCCCCCCAAAAATGTTCACGGCCAAATCAACAGCTCAAAAGTCGCTCAGTGGGGGGGGGGGGGGGTGTCCGCGGAAACTTTTCGCGGCCAAAAACAAATTTCACGGCCAAATTCGCGGCCAAATCAACAGCTCAAAAGTCGCTCTGCGGCCAAATTTGAAGAAAACTACACATACACGTCTTTTTGCAGGGGGTGCTGCGCACCCCCTTGAAAATTTTCTGGGGGTGCTTCAGCACCTCCAGCACCCCCGCTTCCCAGGGCCATGGTTAAATGGCGAAAAAAGGGCGGCGAAGGGGGCACTACAGTTTTATTAATGATACTCATAAATACAATTTTAAAGATAAATTTACAAAGATTGTCGGTGTGGGGCTTCAATGATAATTTATCATCAAGCACTAAAGAAGTATAGCGTGTGAGAGTTTTTCAATGCAATGTGTTTTCAAAGTTAAGTTGGCCACGTTTGTGGATAATAATAATAATAATAATAATTTCAATTTTAAATTTCGTTTTTATTTCGCATAAAATAAAACATATGCACGTATATTTTTACAATTCGCACAACACTAGAAAAAAATAACACCAGCTTATTTCAAAAGTACACGTACACCTAATACATTACAAAAGCAAAGCAAAAAATATAGTTAAAAACTTACATAAAAACCGGATTTAAAAACAACAACAACAACAACAACAATAATGATAATAATAATAATAATAATAATAATAATAATAATAATAATAATAATAATAATAATAATAATGATAATAATAATAGTAATAATAACAATGCATACAGCGCATTTTCCAAACGCATGTTCAAGTGCGCTGTCTTTATTAAACAGATGGGATTAGAGTTGCTGTTTGAAGAAACTGAAGGTCTGTGAAGGAGTGTCGGTTTCTGAGATATTGTGGTAGTCGGTTTCAGAGTTGGGGAGCAGCAGTTGAAAACGCTCTTTCACGAAGCGTAGAGAGCATCTTGGCAGATGGGTGGACTAGCATGATGCCTAATTGTGAGGAGCGGAGAAAGTACCTGGATGGTTGGCTGATTGTAGAGTATGGAGGAGCCGGGGAGGAGCTAGACTGTGGATGCACTTGAGGGTGAGGAGAAGTATCTTGAAGAGAATTCTGGATCTGATTGGTAACCAGTGAATTAAGCTGACGTAAAATTGGACTCATGTGACAGAATTGAGGTGATCTTGTGACGAGCCTTGCTGCTGCGTTTTGGATTCGTTGAAGTTTTTCAGTTTGGGTGGCCGGGGCCCGGGGGGGTCGCTCTCCACGCCTGCTACGGCAGCCCGCGTCCAGAAAAAGCGTCGTAAAGGGTCGCCTTTTCCAGCCTTCGACGTCGTCGACGTCTTTTGGAAAAGGTAGCTTTTTTCAACTCAAATCGCTTAGCAATCGCCGCTTAGGTAGACTTTTCTCACATGTCATCGCCATTTAGGTTACTAATTTGGTTTGTAGATTACAGCCATTAGGGGTGCAAATTTGAGTACATCTATTAACATCTCAAAATGAACTTTTTTTTAATAAGGAAAATATATAAATGAATTATTGATTGAACTTTTTTCCGGGTTCTGCAATAGTACAACAATGTTTTATAATGAGAAAAGACAGTTGGGTAGGGAATTAAAGTAGTTGATTTCACTGTTTACGCCCACTAGGGTGTTAAATTAGTGGATTTCCAGTTCACGCCACTTAGGGTATCAGAATGTGCTATTTCATGGGAGTCAACGTCCGTTTAGGTAGGCTTTTCTCATGCGTTACGGCCATTTAGGGTCACAAATTTGGTAATGTAGGTTACGTCTGCCGTTTAGGGTGCATTTCTGAGGTTGTTGGACACGTGGGATACCAGGCCGTCTGGAGAGCGACCCCCCGGGGCGCCGGGGCGCCCTGTTTGCATAATCCCTGGGGGGGGGGCACTCGACTTACAAAGTGATACCTATGTGCCGCACCGAAATCGAAAATCGGAGGCTCTGGAACGGGCTTGTGGAAAATGGGGGTCTCTGGAACTGGAGCTGAGGCTTCAGAAAACCTCAAAATGCTATGCTCTGGACACCGCGGCGAAGTTCCGGCGCGCCAATGGCGCGCCGTGCTGAAAGGGCAATGCTCTGGCGAAAAATCAGAAGCGAAACGGCAAATTTGGGGGTCTCTGGAACGTGAAAAATCAACAATTTTCTGTGACTCCTGAAATTGAGATGCTCTGGAACGGAAATTTGGGCTGAAAATGGGGGTCTCAACCGCGGCACATACGTATCACACAATTATACTAACGTGACCCCCCCCCCCCCGAGCAGTAATCCAAGCAGCTAGTGATGAAGGCATAACGCCCGGTGTAAGGGTGAGTATGGATTTCCGTTCTAGATATTTGCTTATTCGGCGAATGTTGTGTAGGTTCAAAGAAAGTTGTCATGGAAGTCTTTGAGTTGTGGCGATCCATATTCATGTTGTGATCAAACACAACCCCAAGGTTAGCGACATGAAAACTGGGTGTGATGTCAGTGATACAAATTTTGATGTGGGGTATGTTGATTTTCTGAAGTTGCTGCCCAGTGCCGATGATTAGGAACTCTGTCTGTTCTTTATCATCTATGACCTTACATCACTTAAACAGGACTCCATTACCGCAACAGCAGCGTTTGCACTCGTACTATCCACAGGCTTGAACGAGAAAGTATATTTGTGTGTCATCGGCGTAGCAGTGAGCACAGGGCAGATGGTTCCCAATGACATCAAACATCTCTGATGTGTAAATAGAGAAAAGAGGAGGGCCCAAGCAGGATGTATCTAGCAGGGGGGGGGGGGGCAAGGGGGCACATGCCCCGGGCGCCACTTTCAGGTCAGGGGCGCAAAAAGGAAAACATTAGAAGAAAAACGAGGAAAATAAAGAAAATAGGAAGAAAATCCTGGAAAAGGGGGGAAAAGAAATTGAATTATTAATTTCACGAATAACTTTAGAAGCTACCGCCAAAAAAAGTTGGAAGGGGCGCGATTTTGACACTGGCCAAGGCTGAAGCTGCTGGAAGGGGCGCGATTCCAGTGCTTGCCCCCTGTTTCAGATGCTGGAAGAGGCGCGATTTTAGCACTTGCCCCGGGCGCTGCATTTCCTAGATACGCCACTGCCTGTGGTACACCAAAGTTTAAAGGAAACTGGTCAGATTGGGATCCATGAACAAAAACACGTTGACTCCTACAAGTCAGGTAGGAACGAAACCATTTTAGTGCAATGGATGGAATTATTCAAGAATGTGCGATTCCAGTTTTTGTATTCGGATGAAATGATAATTCTATTTGCTTTAACCCCAACCAGAAACTAGTATTTAACCACTGTATGATAGTGTAACAGGTCGTTTAGATTCTGATGAAAAAAAAGTTTTGAAAATTCTACCAAATAATCGGGCAATATGAATGATTCACAGAAATCTGACGATGTTATTATGTAAAATAATTTATATACCTACAATACACGCGGGGACCCGCATTTAATTTGATCTCGTAAGAATGAGAGAGATATACTATTACGTAGTCTGTTACGTATTGCTTCCGAATCACTATACAGGTTTTCCCTCTTTTACCCAATAATGTGACAGCTAGCCTAATACACAATGTTCATACCTCATACCTAGTTCAAGACAGTAACTGATAGTAGGCCCAATTTCAAGGAAATTTGGATCAGTTCTTGCGTCTGGAACCCAGATTAGACTATACCGTAAACAGTCATGGACAAAAGTTTGGAATATATTTTTCTACCAAATGCAGTTTTCAATCATATCAGGAAAAGGTTTCTTATCCTGAAGTAGAGACAGGGGCGGCGCCACAGGGGGTCAGGACGCCACCCCCTATTTCATTATTCAAACGACGGGAATTTTACGATTTTCGAAAATATCGTCCTCCTATTGTTGTTGATTTTGCTAGTAAAAAAAATGGCGGGCAAAAAAAAAAAATCTTTTTGTTGTCGTCGGCCTCCTGCCCCCGCTTGTCGGACGCTGTTGGGCTTGCATTTGGGATTGTAAAAAAATTGTTCGGCAGGCAACATTTTCCCGACGCGACGGATTTCGCCCCTCCTAACATTTTACTCTGGCACCGCCCCTGACTAAAGCTCATTTGAACTTAGTAATGATCTGTTCTGCATGGGTAATTGATCATTATTTGCTGTATTCATGCGTGACCAAATTATTTCCAGACACCCTCTAAACAAGTTTTTCTCTGTGTGTAAAATAACCCCTTAAACAATTTTTTCCGCGTGCTTCATTTACATATTTTGGCCCCTAAACAAGTTATCGCCAGAGGACCCCTAAACAAGTTTCATGACAGATTAATACTGTAGACTGTAAAACAGAGATTTTAAAATACAATGAAGGAATCCCCTCTTGCACATCCTAACAGCGCTAGCAATGTCCGGTCAAAATTCTGAAAACGCGTGGTTTATGCACTGGCGGCGGAAGGCCAAATGTTCAATAGGGGGGGGGGGGGTCGCGGCGAAATTTTTTGTCTCCAACTTCAGGGCCATAACCAGAATTTTTGGGGGGAGGTTCGAAAATCTGAGTGAACGGACCCTATTACGAGGGAGCGGAATTGAACCCGAGCGGGGGGGGGGGGGGGGGGGGGCGGGGGGGGGGTCTGGAGGGGGTATCCCCCTCCCAGAGCAGGGAAAAGTTTTGCAATTTTCAGCCCCCCCCAAAAAAAAACCCCAGCCCGTTTTGATGGCCTATTGTTACGAAGTATAAACGGCAGTATGATTTTTTCTCCAAATAGCCAACTTCGGGGCATAATCACACATATAGCCTTCTTTTCGGTGTATGGTGTTTTACATTCCTGAGAGAAACATAACATAAGTCACTGAATATGAAAAGACGCTTAAACTTGACTAAACGGAACAATTTAATTCTACTTGACTTGTCCCACTCACCAGGATAAGCCCTAAATCAGATTTTTCAATGGGGGGGGGGGGCAGACGTGAAGGATCGACTAAACAAAGGAACGTAACTCCTCCCCCCCCCCCCCAGAAATGTTTTTATTTGCCTTTAAGTGACAAAACACCAGGAGGTCAGTAGGTCGGGTTATAGTTTTTCTTCATTTTTTTTTAAATTTCATTTTTGTTATCTTTTTGATAGAATTGGGATAGCTTTGGGGAGGAGGGGTTTCCCCTCCCATAAGAAAAAAATGCATTTTCACCTTTAAAAATCTATATTTTTGGCTCCATTTAGTAAAAAATCAATCCGAATATTTCATCCAGTTTCATTATTCTGGCTAATTGCACAAATAATATTTGCATTTTTACCTCAAAAGATATAAAAGTATATACTTTCAATTAGCAAGATTATTACATATTAGCGTATTTGTTTTGGAGAGCACATTTTTATTTGTCACAATATCTAATTAATGCCCGAATAACCACATTTTATATTTAGACCTACTATGCTGGAGGAGTAGCCAATTCTTATGTGGAAGGGCGATCGAGGGATCACCCCCTATGCAGAACGTGAGGTTTTTCTTACTTATACCCCTACTAAAAAGTTGACAAATTGCAAAATTCTTAAAACATAATGCAAGAATATGTTTAAATAGTAGCGCAAGGCGCACTACAAAACCATTAAACAAACACAATATTCAATTTTGCGGCACACCTCGCGCGAAAAATTGCTAGCCTATATCGCAAGTTTTGCGTGCGTATAGCGCACCAAAAATTTTGACATTTTATTACCATGCCAATGAAAATATTGGGACAAACATATTGTTTTGCCCCCTCCCCAAAAAACTGATAAATTGGAAAATTATATCTTTAAATAGCAGCGCAAGCACTGCAAAATCATTAATTGTATCATTCTATTACCACGCCAATTATAAGGGCAGACATATTGTATTGCTCCCCCTCCCCCCAAAAATGATAAATTGAAAAATGATATGTTTCACAAGCATCGTAAGGCACTACAAAACCATTAAACCTACACAACATTCTGGGGCTTTTTTTGTGCTTTCCGAGAAAAATTGTTAACATATGTATTACTGCAATTTTTCGCGCAAAGCGCGCAGAAGATGTTGACATTTTTCTTGCTTTTGCCCCCCCCCCCCACAAACAAACGGACAAATTGAATCATTCTTAAGATGCAATGCAAGAATAGAGCAAAACACTACAAAACCATTAAACTTACACAATGTTCAAGTTCTACACGCTTTGCGAACAAATTGTCAGCATGTGTATTATTGAAATTCCGCGCGCGAAGCGCGCCGAAAATTTTGACATTTGTCTTACTTCTCCCCCCCCCCCCCCACCACACACAAAAAAAATATATATGCATGCAGGCATTGACTGCTGTTCATTTCGTTAGTGGCTGTTGACCAATTTCCACGCCATAGACTTTACACACTGAAGCCGTGCGCGTGGATAGAGAGGTGACAAATTTCACGATCCGTTTTCCTACGGTTGTTTCCCAGGGTTGTATACAATTCGTAACCCGGGATAACACGTTTCAAAAACGAGGAGGAAAAAAACTTTGGGGGAAAACATACCCTAAATACGTTTGACCGGTGTTTCACAAAATGCTTTAAAAAATACTTTAAAAAAATAAAAAAATAAAATAAAAATAATAACGAATATTTATGTGCGCTATACACAAAAATTTTATGTACTATA
>JZLH01S0622742.1:2498-18079 GCA_001188425.1 Eucidaris tribuloides | reverse complement strand
AAGTTTAGCCGTCCAGATTTTCACAAAAACTCAATGTTTGACCCAAGTCTCTATGGGAGGTGTTTATTTATATTAATCTTCACATTGGATATGATTTCAGCTGATTTCATTCATTTAGGTGTGGTTTTTTTGACGTGCAAATGAATGACACAATCTTTAAGTGTTCAACCAATCTGGCTAGCTTTTCCACGCCAGAGGAGAAAAGAGAACTTTCCCATCTTTCATCGTAATTGCTTGAGGAATTGTTGTAGGTTATCCTCTTTTTAATGCGACACACTGTTCTCATATGATCACCATTATTATTATTATTATTATTGTTATTATTATTATTATTATCATTTTTTCATTGTTGTTATTATTATTATTATTAGCAGTTTATTATTTAGCAGTAGTAGTAGTAGTAGTAGTAGTAGTACTGTACTAGCAATCATTTATACACGCTTTTCACAACTATATCACAACGTAAATATCACATATTTATTACTTTGGGAAAAGGTATGTTTTTAACACTCACTTAAACTGATGATCATGACTTATTTATTTACCTTAAAAAGGGGAAACTGTGTCTTTGTTTCTAATACATGTATATCAATGATGAATTTCCTGATTGATTTGAAAAATCTTAATATTAATCTATGTCCACTTTTTTGTGTTGAGTGTATCATGTCATTCAAATTATGCACTCACTCTTTTCTCTTGAAATATCTTGTATTCAGTATGTAACCATAATATTACAGCGTGTTTTCACACAAAAATATAAGAGCAACATGCAATTGTCTTTGTTAGTAAGTCACGTTCAAAATAGATGTGAATTACGATATTATCTAATTCAAATAAAGATCTATCTGTTTGCTTGATTCGTCCGTTTGCCAGTATTCGATAGTTTATAGTTACGTGTTCATTGGGTAAATAAACACCCCCACCTCTTTATCTCGAAATATTATTTGTTACTGTGTGTGACCGAACAAAAATAGTCCGTTTCCGAGTAGAAGCAAGTGGCGTGCAAAATTGAGATACGCGTTTTGATTTTATCTCCCTTCAAACACACACATGAACTTACACAGTAATAGCATTGCCTATTGACGCGAAACGTTAGCTGTCGTTTATTTTTTTCAGCTGTGTGTGGACATGTTAAACATGGATCTAATGCTCAGTATATTTCTTTAAAAAAATTGTTTTGATTTGGACACCAAACTGATTTTGTTCAGATTTGATCCAGCTATAGACAGTTACAGTTAAAACATAGACTTTAAAATTTGGAATTATAACGTTGTTAATTTTTTGAAAACTATATATCATTTCAAATCAGGCCGATGTTTAAGATGGATTTTGTAACAATAGTGTACTTTTCAAACACTAGATGTAGCTTTCCCTCATTGATTTTGAAATTGATAGACTAACCGTAGCAAAGCTTGTTTGACAATCTGCCAACTGCATTGGTGTGAGTTTTCGGCCTTTAAGTTTCGATCAGCAGGTATTTAGGTTTCACTATATTATGTAGGAATCAGATTTGCCAGTCAGAGTATTCTATCGGCTGAGTAAAATTAAAATTCAGTGATCCACGTCACGTCAGTGCTTTCTGTTTGAAGTTTATCAACACTCATTTTCACGAAAGCTGACTTTTGAGCCCCAAGGCTTTTGTAGCTGGAAAAAAATATACGTGAATATTTAAATTATAAATGATTTTAACTAATCTGTTCCATACGCCCACTTCGGGGAGTGCAAATTATCAACATAATATCTAATACTACGGTATATATTTCAGTCCTTATTATACATTTATTTTGAGCAGATCTCACCCTGGGAAAAAAGAGATGACAACTTGTGCAACGGAACTCTCTTGGGGAGGGGGAAGAAGTAAACTGCTTTCAAACCTTCTGTGAACAGATGGTATTCTGAAAATGTCACTTTAGCACAGGAGAGAGTAGTTGAACACAACAGAACACTTCGCTTTTTGACAAATCTGCTGACACAAATCATCACTGCTGACAAAGTACTAATACAGAAATCAGTATGTGGGACTATGTCAATTGTTGACATACACACTTTAGCATTGGAAGGCAAAACCAATGGAAAACTTCACCTGTTAGACTGCCAATCCCTCGACTTTTTATTGCATATGAAGTGAATTAGTCCCACATTATAATGCAAATGTAATTTATCCTCACCTGGAAACCAATGAAATGTGAAATTTTGATGAAATTTTTTTTCCATCATCAACCAGTACTGTGTATTCTCTTTAACGACAATATGTAACAATGTGGAAGCCCCATTGAAAATGTAAAACTATGCTATCTGACATATCTGACAGTGTTTGAATAGACAGATAAACACTCTAGAAGACAAACCTTCATACATTAATGCTGTCACTCGTAAAATATGTACAGATTAAAATCGGCACATGAATTGTCAGCTGACGAAGATTCTGCAACCATAGCAGTGTATGCACGAAAACTAGAATGATCGCTCAGTGATTTTCACTGTTTAAAAGTACATCACGATTATTTTCAACTCAAATTATTCCACGGCTTCATTTTCAGAATATATCAGAGACACTAGTAGCATGGGGAATCATGTAGCTCTTTTTTTTTTAACTGGAAACATTTTCATACGATGCCTTTTAAATCAAATTTACTTTCGACGATATCAATTATAGCAATGCATTGAAAGTTTTCCATGTAAACGCATGTACGTTTTGAGGATGTTCTCGAGAGCTTTCCACTTAATTGGAATAATAATTATACCGCACTTAATTGTATCCAGTGATTTGACTGCAGAACACATACTCATACCCGTACCCACCTCTCAAATTCTGGACCCATACCCATACCCATACCCATACCCATACCAATGTTCTCTTACTCGTACACGGTACACGTACCTATGGCCCCGTATCCGTGCTCGTATTCGTAATGTACCCGTACTCACAGATCTTTATACCTGTGCCCTCACCCAAAGGTCCGTACCCGTATCCATACCAGTACCCATATAAACGTACACTTTTTCTTGTACCCGTGTACACATTTTCTCTTTACTAGTGCATTATTAAATCGACCTTTACTAGTATTTTAATGAAAATTTTATTCGCTGTTCAGTTTTTGATTCTGTTGTAGGCTTATGTTAATTGTTCAACTTTTTCCCGTGAACTTTCAGTTTTCAGCTGTTTGTGTTCATACCGTTCCAGGCATGTGCCAAGTTATTGTATGCTTGTGTTTGTTATGACAAATTACTGTTGGTCCAATCAAGGGTGAACTTGAAATGCCCATAGTTGGTATTGGTTAGGAACTGCCTCTTTCAACATGTACGACCAGGTGGGACGGGGGAGGTGGTGGTGGTGGTGGGGGAGGGGGGGCTTACATACTCTATGAGATGTATTGACAATCTAATCTAATGACCAAAAGATGATCGTTGTATTAGTACACAACCATAAATTTTATAACATGTTTTCGCATCAATATATAACGAACAAAACAAACCTTTGGTAGCAAGTGGCGTGCAAAAACAAGATATGAATCACGATCAAAGATGATAGAGCGCCGATTACGATATTAACTAATTCAAATAAACAGTTAACCATTTGTTTGCTTTCATAATCAAACACAATGCGTATTCTTATCACCAATTTCAAGAGTATTTGACAGTATAGATATATGTTCAATTCATGGGAAAATAAATACTCTTAATTTCTTATCTTTAAATATTGTTTTTAACTGTGTGTGATCCGACAAAAATAGTCATTTTCCAATAACGCTGCATACTAAAGGTCAACGTTGCGGACAAATATGAGATATAGATTTTGATATTATATCACTTGAAACACATACATGAATTTACACAGAAATGGCATTGCCCTGTTGACTCCAAACTTTAGAACTAGTTCATTTTTTTTCCAGCTGTGTGTAGATATGCTAAAATGGATCAAACGCTCGGTACATTTCTGTAAAGGTTATGCTTTTGATTTGCACACCAAACTGCTTTTGCTCAGATTTGATCCAAGTAAAGACAGTCACATAAAATACAGTCTTTAAATTTTGAATTAGTACGTTGTTAGGTTTTTGAACTATAAGCGATAAATCATTTCAAATCGGGCCGATACCCAAGTTTTATGTTTTAACCGTAGTGTACTTTTCAGATACTGATTGTAGCTTTCACTCACTGATTTTGAAATTGATAGAGTCCAACCGTAGCAAAGATTATTTGACAATCGTCTAATTGTACTGATGTGAGTTTATGCCCTTGTAACTTATTAGCTGGAAGCTTTAATCAGTAGGTTTTCAGTTTTCACTAGATGGTGCACGAACCATGTCTGATAATCAAACTTGTTTAACGGCTGTTTCAAATTCAAATTCAGTAAGCGACGTTACGTCAGTGCTTTCTGTTTGAAGTTTATCAACGCTTAATATCACAAAACCTGACTTTTCATCCCCAATGCTTTTATGAGCGGTAAAAATCGACGTGAATATATAATTATATCGGATCAAACGCTTGGTGCATTTCATTAAAGAGTGTGTATTTGATTTGCATACAAAACTGTTTTTGCTCAGATTTGATCCAAATAAAAACAGTTACATAAAAATACAGTGTTCAAAATTTAGAATTAGTACGCATAGGCCTTTAAACGATAAATCATTTCAAATCGGGCCGATGCTGAAGTTGTATTTGTAAAGCGGGTAGTTTACTTTTCAGACACTAGATGTAGTTTTCACGTACTGATTTTGAAATTGATAGAGTCCAGCCGTGACCTGATGCAGAATTGTAGTATCCTTACTCGTACATGTACCCAGGTCCCAAATTTCAGACTTGTACCCACATGCCTACCCGTACCCATGGCCCCATGCCCGTACCCATACCCATGTTTAATCTTGCTCTGTACCCTTACCCACTAGTCCATATCTATACTTGTACCCGTACCCACAGATCCACACCTGTACTCGTACTCTCAGGTCCGTACCTGTACCCCTACCCGTATCAATGGTCTCGGACCCGTACCGATACCCATTACCGTGCCCATTTTCCTGTTCTCATACTTGTACCCCTTTTCTCTTTACAAGTGTATTTTTTTCTAAATACATAAAATCAATTATCTTTTGTTTTAATTAAATTTGTATTCGCTTTTCAATTTTTGATCCTGATATAAGCTCATGTTAATTTTTTTTTTAATTTCCAGTGACCTATAAGTTTTCAGCTGTTTATGTTCATACCTTTATATAGGAATGCTTGTGTTTGTTATGACAAATATTATTAATGTTGGTTCATTCAAAGAGTGAACTTGAAATGTTCATAGTTGGTACCGGTGATGACATTAGCAACAGCCTCGTTCAACTTGTACAACCAGGTGGGGGCTGGGGCTTCTTACAGACCCCATGAGATGCACATAGTCCATTCTTATATTTACCTTTAACCCATTCCCCTATAATGACTTCAATCCTGTAAACTCAATCTTGAACCCACATCCGTACGTATACTTATACAAGATCCCACACCCTTACCCATTTCTCCGTACCCTCACCCATATACCCATACCCTTGCATCAGTCTGACCCGTACTCATGGAACCGTACCCGTACCGGGTCTGATAACCGTACCCATACCCAAGATCCGTACCCATACCCACAGGTCCGTACCCATACCCACAGGTCCGTACCCTTACCCATGCCTATGGCACCCTTACCCATGCCTATGGCACCCTTACCCATGCCTATGGCACCGTACCCGTACCCGTACCCACGACTCAGACCACACTTCAAGTCTGCTTGACTGTATGATGTATATGTTTGTTTATATAATATACGGGCGTGTATGATTGCGTGTACTTGGTAATAATTATGTATGTATTGCACATGTATACGTTCGTTTATATGTGTTTATGTGTGTGTGTGTGTGTGTGTGTATATATATGTGTGTTGTTCTCTTGTGTGTGCGTGTGTGTGTGTGTGTGTGTCGTGTGTGTGTGTGTGTGTGTGTGTGTGTGTGTGTGTGTGTGTGTGTGTGTGTGTGTGTGTGTGTGGCTGTGTGTGTGTGTTTACTCACCAGAGCTTAACATTGCGGAGCGTGATGTGTTAGGTAGAACAAGACATTGTGGGGTTAACCCCGCCAACACAAAACATATACGCTTTGTATCGCCCGGAGCTAATCCCAAAATGCCAAATATAATTTCCAATGTCCATGTTCTGACCAATATGTCACCCCACACGGCAAAGCTACGCACACACTCACACGCTACACACATTCTCTCTCTCGATCTCTCTCTCACACACACACACACACACACACACACACACACACACACACACACACACACACACACACACACACACACACACACACACACACACACACACACACACACACACACGCACGCACGCACACACACACACACATACACACACACAGAAACATACACACATACATACACATGGACATACAGACACACACACAAAAAATCGCACCACAATGTCATCATCTACCAACATACATAACACCACTATGTTACATACAGTCATTAAACCTCAGCATGTGTCGGTATGTGTGCATAGTACGAGAGTGTGTGTCCACGTACTTTTTCATGTTCTTGTCTACGGATGTTTTTATCATTGCATGCAAATTATATGTAGAGAAACATAATTATTTCACCCCTGTCATTAATTTGCAGAGTACATTAAAAAAATGATTTGTCTTGCAGACATAGTAATTGCAGAAATTACTGAAATATATTTGAAAAATAAACAATCACGTGGACAGGGTCGGTGTGATCGACATTCACTCGACGTGTAAACTGAATGATTATAGAATATGCTAATTGAATTTTGGCTTCACCAACTTCAGTAATACTTACTAGTTCTGCCTAGGTTTTTATTTTCAAAGAGAATAAATATCGAGCTTAGTAGTTTTCAAAATTAAATTTCCAAGAGGTAGTTAGCTGAATAATTACATTCTACACACTTAAATCGTGTTTATTTGGTAACGAATTTTATTCAAACACACAAAGAAAACGAAAAAAAAATCTCTTCACCCGACATTACTACATTTGTATCATCATGAATAAATATTCAGTGTCCTAATAGTTGAAAACTTGTAGTGTAGCAACACTCAGTCTAACATTCGAAGATCTTTCTTTCTACTACCGTTAGATGGAAAGCAATAAGTTGCCGAAGTACTTGGATGACATATCCTGCTTTCAACATAAATGTATGAAGGAAAAAATAATGTTACAATAAATATTTTACGTAAGAATACACCTTTAAGAAAATAATTTGTATTTCATGTTCTTTTTTTTCTTTATTCCTTTTTATTTTTGCTTCTGGTAATCTTACCTCTGACATACAGTATGTCTCAAAAATAATTGTGCAAGTCAAAAGCGCCCTCTTAGATAATGAGAAAAAACATTTTGTGACGTCATGCTTACATCACCATCAAGGGCATAGTCTTAGCTTTCAAATGCAGTTTGTTCTGTTCAGTTTGCTTGTCTTAATCCTGAGATATGTTCACTTAAGAACGAAAAGGTAAAATCACAAATGTGCCACTTTTACTACAGTCAATATAGCATCTGGCCCTCTTCCAGTAATAGTGACACAGTTGTGATTCCCCCGTTTTGTTGTTTACAAGATATCTCGAGATCAAGACAAGCAAATTGAACAGAACAAACAGCATTTGAAAGCTAAGACTTTGTCCTTGATGTTGACGTAAACATGTGTCACAACAGTGTTTTCTTACTGTCAAAGAGGGCGCTTTTCACTTGAACAATTTTTTGAGACGTGCTGCAGCATGTCTCAAAAAAATTTGCAAATAAAAAGCGCCCTCTGCGGCAATTACAAAATACTCTGACATTATGCTTACATCACCGTCAAGGGCAAAGTCTTAGCTTTTAAATGCAATTTGTTCTGTTCAATTTGCTTGTTTTAATCTCGAGATATGTTGTCAACAACAAAAGGGTGGGATCACAATTTTGTCACTTTTACTCGGGACTGTAGTAAAAGTGGCAGAATCGCGATTTTTACCCTTTTTATTCAAATTAACATATCTCTAGAACAAGCAAATTAACCAACACTAACGGTATTTGAAAGCTAAGACTGTGCACTTCACGTTGATGTAAGCATCATGTCACAAGGGTATTTTTTAATTGTCAAAGAGGGCGGTTTTCACTTGCACAATTTTTTTTGAGACACACTGTGGTTCATGTATTCCAGCCATTTAGATAAATATACAAATTCTTTTCTGAAGTGTATTTTACTTGTTGTAATCTTGAGTACTTTCTTTCTCCGTAAAGATTTCACAGAATTTTCCTAATTGTTTCAATCCCACTCATGATAAATATGGAAATTTTCAACAATATAAAAACGATGGTAAACTCCACAAGGCTTAAAGAAAGAAAAGGGACTAACTTAAAAGGTATTGACATGATTGGGAGGAGTAAAAATTGCAAGAAACAACAAGGTTGAAACATATACCAATGTATACACCAGCTGAAGTGTATTTCCTGGCTGGAAGGATTTGTCTAGACTTGGTTTACTTGTGGAGAAACAGTCACATTAATCTGGTGCCCTGATAGAAATTGATCCCATGCAAAACTACACAACAAATTCACCTGTCACAATGAGGATAGGGATTTTGTTAGAAAAATTCTAAACATCTGATCGTGAAATTTAGATAGGAAAAGCCTTGAACTGTGTACTTGATTTTACAGTAGTTTTATTCGTAAGTTAGGTCTTCTTCCAATCCTGCTAGTTTCGTTTAAACCACACAACATTATACTGGCATCAAACCCACTAGTCCTAGATTTCACCTTTCATAAGATTCACTGTTCATATAAGGTTTGATATTCATAATCAGTACCAATCCAAATTCGGACCCATATCTTGGGATGTTTTTGTCTGAAAAGCAGACCCATGTCTAAGGCTCTCTCACGAAAAAAACGACCAGTTGGAGCTATACATCTCCGTATGCCACAAGTACATGAGCCCCCCCCCCCCGACACGATTATGGTAACATGTTAAAATATCAGGTCATCGGTGACACGATAACGTCCATTCTCAAGTCAGTAGCTACTTCAACTAAATATGTCGGAGAACGAGTATTTTGAACCCGGAAGAAGTTGATCATCATCTTTGGTGTGAGGTCAGTGGGTCGATCAGTCCAGCGTTGATACTCATGAAATTGTTCGTTCGTGGTCCGTCGCAAGGCCTCTTCCTATTCATCACGATGAAGCATGTGCAGCGAACAGTCTCTCCATCACCAACCAGTAGATCAGAAATGACACGTACAACGACATGAACAGGAGGAATATTGTCCGATTGATGATTTCGGCCAACACTGTCATTTCAGGTGGATACTGCGAGAAAAGAAATTGAAAGATAAAGCAAAAATACATTAGTATGTTTATCTTACTCATAAATTTCATTAGTATTAAGAACAGAAACATCAGCCAGACGCTATTCTTTCTTTTTACGTATCAGCAGCTCCTTGTTGTGCTAGGTACTGCTGTAGTTTTTCGTAGATGGCGCTCTCTTTCCAAAACTGCCAAAGTGCAGATTATAGATAGATAATATTTCGAGCTTGCAGAAGAAATGCATGCCAATGTCCGTGAAGTCAATGGTTTTTCAAAGAACTCGTTGTTTAATACGCAATTTTGACAGGTGTATTTCATAATTCCACATAATGTTCTATGTTCTACTACGGTAGCATATTCTTTCGATACATTCCTTAAGAAATAATAAATAAATATTTTGTTTAACTTTTAACATCTCATCCGTTTACATTCGGTAGAGAGCGGAAACTGCCGGGTCCCTGGAGCGCAGAAACTTGTTATCAAGTCAATTAGAAACTTTACACATGGAGGTAATCCAGTGAGTTGCGATTCGATTCAGTCTTTAGATTGAGTACATTAGCATTTGACATCGCAAATAAATTTATTCATCTTTTTTCCATCATTATTAGAAGACCGATAATGTTACTAACGATTTCGATCTTTGAAATGAATGGACTGTAGGGCATTGACCAAATAACGCTCTAGAAAAAAATTCCGTAGTCTCCAGATTGGTATTGAAAAATATAATTACATTTTGATTAAGATGAAGTTGCTGATGAGAAAACACATTTGTTCTCTAAGATAATCGACTTATTAGTGAGACAAGTTCTTAGTCCCATTCGTAGAAGGAATCACCGTTAATAGCGATTTCACAGACCTGAACATTAGTCACTAGATCAGTCTTTACAGCTGTGTTATCAATATTTATTAAGGCCTGTGGCTCTACATTATACGCGTTGGAATGCACAGGTGAAGGATTCTTTTTAATGAATTTAACCAAAGCCATTCACGCAGTTTCCCGTCATTTATAGAATGGTTGCGCCTCACCGAAGTTCCTATTCAGTATTCAAACATCTGCGGATTCACAGAAGCGTTGTGACTACATAGGTTGTCAAGCACTCCCTAGAGTGCGAACGAGGATGTGACGGCGTGATATTCCAGCCACGTAATTTATTTTTGCATACGGTGAAAGTCTGCGGTAGTTTGTACACTGATTAAACGGACTTGTTCACGACATTATAAATAACCTTCAGAATTAATTAGTTTTCTCAAAAACGCGCAAATGGTATAAGGATAACAAACCCTTTTTATGGGTTTATTAATATTTACATAATCATCATTAGGGATTCGTAAAATACCACTGATGTGACTATGGAAAATCACGATAAATGGCCTTGCCTTACAGTCCAGAATACTCACGTCACTGTCACTGTCATGATCCTCTCTTTTATTTTTAGGAGCGCCCTCTGTCGTTTCCCGGTCGATACAGATATCAGATCCATTCTGCACTTGCGCATTGTCGACTTCTTTCATCTCTATTCCGGAAACTTTGTTCTGGTCGCCTGCTGTGTCTTTAAGTTTATGGCGCACGAAAACTATTCGCGCCATAAAGCTATACCAAAACTTTTTCCACCGTCTGCTTTTAAGTTCGCCAGACTTTCCATATATGTTCAAAGTTATGACTGCGCTTAGAACACAGCCACACGACACCAGAAAGTTAACAAAGATGTAGCGAGAAAGCAGGGGCATTTCGCCGTCGCTAATCGGCAGCATGTCCGTGACCACGATCTGGAAAACTACTACGCCGAGGAGTAGCGAAACGGCTGTCGCCAACTTTTCGCCGCTCTCGGCCGGGACGAAGAAAGCGCACAGCGTCATCACATTTATGAGCGAAGATGGCAAAACCAAGTTCACGATGAAATAATAAGGCTTCCGCGTGAGTATGAATTCGACGTGAATCTGAGAAAAGTTTATCGGAGCAATAGGATCAGCGAATATCGTTTCGTAGACACGCTGGATATCGATGTCCCACAAGTTGTGCCGAACTCCGCTTATACTCGCCGAAGACTTCCGATGTTGAAACGAAGCTACGGGTATGCTCTGCGTGCTCAGTGTCACAGCGCATGTTTGGGTGTCGAAGGGGAAGTTTTCTAAGTTCAGTAAACAAAATGTTTCGAATCTCTGTCGTGCTAGTAGCTTCACGGTTCCGTTCGAAGATACCAACGGATACACCACAGCCGCATCAAATATATCTTCAACAAAGTCCAGAGCCCTGAGGATAGAATGACAAAATAAGCCAGTTCGTAGTAACCAGGTGGATCAAACAAACCTTAACTAGGGATCATTTTAGAGTGGAGAGGCATGTGAGAGTAACCATTACTAAAAGTGATGGGCTGCATCAATTGCTGTTGTTACACGCTGTTGTGAAGAATACATTCACCTACATGTTCCTAAATATGTATTTCGTGTATGCATAATAACTTTGAAGTTGAGTAATCTGGTATAATAAATGCCTTCTTACATTTGTTCAAATAACTTTTGTTTTGCACATGCGCAGAATGTAATTACGATCTGGCTTATTCTGGTTGAAGGTTGTTGTTTAAGAGAGATAGTTATTATACCAAATGGTGTACTTTTAGAAATAAAGAACATTCGTAAAGAAAAATCGGATAAAAGCATTGCGACCCTCACGTCATATGTATGACGCCAAAAGACGACATATCTGGTCAATAAACCCAGTCACTTATGTAATCAACTTTATGACTTTTTTTTAATTCCTTGGGTTTAATGATATCAGTTGGCTTAAAGTGTTATGAAAATCTCAGAAATCTATTTAATGTATTCGGATCAAAACAACAATAACAGTGGTACTATGGTAGCTAAAGGGAATCTGACTGTGGTGACCATTTTAGTTGTTTTTATAATATCTATCTCTGATTATTAACAACATTTTTTTGTAGTTGGTACCCCCTCCCCCTCTTAGTTTTGCTTTCACATTATCTGCCATCAATAGAACACTTCTATTTTCGAACCCAATCACCGCCTTTTATTCTTTATGTAATATTTTCTTCGGACTTGATCCCCCCCCATTAAAAAACAAAAACATGGATCACCTACCATCCATCTCAGGGTACGTAACTACGGGGGGGGGGGGCACGTGCCCCCCCCCCCAATTCGCCGCGATAACAAAAAAAAAATCTACTAGGAAAAAAGAAAGAAAGAAAAAGAATAAAAGAACAACTGAGCCGTGAAACGAGCTAGAAATTGTGTTTATAGTGCACCTTTTGAAATAGACATTCAGCGTAAGTACTATACTCGTTTTTTAACCTTAATGTTGTTGTTTTTGTTCTGGTTCTGGTCATGTACTGCATAAAGTCCACTGGATGTAACATGCAGGCGCAAGTCGACTGAGCAAATTTTGATATTAATTTTAAAAAGTAACCCCACCCCTCCCCCCCCCTCCCCCCCTCCCCCGTGGAATCATTTTTCCTTCAAAATCTGTCGCTGGTAGAATTGCTTCTTTTATTAACTCTTAACATGCCATAGGATTTAAACCTCTATGGACTTTATGTGTATTATTTGGTGCAGATCTGCGACTTTGGCACGTTAAGAGTTAATCAGCGATAGCGCAGGCAATTTTTCAGATACACTTTTCAAAATCAAACAATTTTGTGCAGAAATTTTTCCTCCAAAATTCATCACACCCACGTGGCACACCTTGTGGGTGTGCACCATTTTGCATTCCTGTAAAATTCAGTTTCGCCACTGAGTGCTCTTGTAACGCATTTAATTCAAATCGGATAGAGGGGTTATATGACATGAATAAACACTTGTATAATTCTGTTTGTATGCACACTGCAGTATGAATTATTTCGAATCACCAGGACCGTAGCTGTGGGGGGGGGGGGTTGCGTTCAAGAGAGTTAATATTTTAATGGGTTTTTTATTATTCTTGAATGTAGGCTCTTAAGTAAATTTCACGAAACAATGACAGGGGTCAAAACAGTCTCATAAAACCACTAGAACCCTTGAGCTTCAGGGGGCTCTGCCCCCTGACCCCCCACATATTGCCGCCATGTTTTGAAAATAACTCTAAAAGCAGTTCATAATACAAAGTTTATACCGTGGAAGTGCCAAACAGTTCGTAAGGGGGGGGTGGGGTTTTGTTTTGTTTTAAAGCCCAAGTTTACTTTTGGGGACTTTTTTTATTTGAAGGCTTTATGCCCAAAAGTCATATCCCAGCAATAACAGATTCTGAATGTCTTTACTTTTTTTTTTTAGGCTATATGAGGTATAACTCATATAGCCTTAACACCTTATTAACCCTTTGGATAATGTAAAATATAGTCGAAAATCTCGCGGGTCCCCCCCCCCGAGATCTTTCATTAATTAATAAAAAAAAATAAAGACATTCAGAATCTGTTATTGCTGGGATATGATTTTTGGGCATAAACCTTTCAAATAAAAAAATCCCCAAAACTAAACTTGGGCTTTAATATCGTCGACTTTAAATGTCCATTTCAAAAACAAAAGTGTTATCAAAAGGTCACAATAAGCTTATAAAACCGATCGAACTCATGCTCGAGCTTCAGCTTCAGAGGGCTCCGCCCCCTGACCCCCGTCAAAATTCCCACCACGTTTGAAAAGTAACCTGCCATCAGCATTTCAGACTACAAAATTCATAACTTCGAATGAAGTTACAACAATAAATTGTGAAAAATGGAATGGTTTAGTTATTGTTGACTGTCCATTTCAAAGAAAAATGGTGTTAGCAGAGAGACAAAATATCCTTATAAGACTGCTTGAAGCCGTTAGAGTCAGGGGGTGGAACCCCCTGACCCCCACTCGGACGGGGACCCTACTTGGAATTTTTTAAGGTGGACCCCTGAAACCCATCCATTAGGATGGTCAGCCCTTCCCCCTGCCATGGATTATACGCACCCCCTCCTTTAAAATATCACGGGTACGGGCCTGCAAAACGCGTTTTTCTTCTTGGAATTTCAAAGTTTTCCAAACCGCTCGCTCGCGGAATTGCCTTTTCACCACTTATGACATACATACAAACAAATATTCCATGTATAAAATGAAACTGCTAGAAGCCGTGAGCTTCAGGGAGCGGAGCTGCGTTACTTTCACCAGGGACAGGGGCCCTACTTGGAATTCTATAAGGGTGGACCCTGGAACCCATCCATTAGGGTGGTCTGTCTTCCCACCCCCCCCCTTCCGTCATAGGTTCGGGTTTTTGTACTTATACGCACCCCTTCCTTTGAAATATCCTGGCTAGGGGCCTGCAAAACGCATTTTTCGTCATAGAATTTCAAAGTTTTCTAAACCGCTCGCTCGCTACGCTCGCTCGCATGATTGCCTTTCCACCACTAATGACATTCATACAAACAAATATTCACTTTAAAATAAGCCTATACATTAAAACGGCATTTTTTTAATTACAAGATTATTGAATTGTAGTACATTTTGACATAACAATAGCCAAAACAAAAACCCGACAGGGGTACCTCATCCCCGCCCCTATCGCACGCTTAGCGTTCGCAGCGCTTAAAATCCACCATCTAAAAATGCAATTTCGGCTGAGCGACTGGGTCCCCCCCCCCAATGAGCTGACCCACGGTACGCCACTGGATCCATCCCAATTATACTTACGAGTTTTGGAGGACCAAGCGAGGTGTCCAGACGCTATTTCTGTCCAAGTTTACAAACTGTATGCCGCCATATTCACTTTCGTTCCATTCCAGTCTATAATCGTGCCATTCCTGTAGGTAAGCATACAAGTAAAACCAACATGGACTTATTTAAACTTTGAAACTTTGCGCACTTGCTTTTATTATTTCACATTTTTTATCCGAAATAACAATTATAAAAAAAAGTTCGAGTAGCTTCCAAAATTTACACAACACTGTGAACAAAATTCGAATTTTAGCGATTAAGTCTAGACTCTTTTTTACATAAAACTTTTCTCAGCGTTGCGTGTAAGAAAATTACCGCGTGTTGACGTTAATCAATGGATCGACCTGAATTTATTTCTTCCACTTTTTCACATAATATAGAAATCAGTACAAAAGACTGAAAGCACTGCATCATAAGTACAATCACATTACATAAATCAATACAAAAACGGAAAAAGATATAGATTGTGAGTATATCATAACTGATATTTGTACACATTCTGTGAAAGTCGTGAGCCATTTATTTGTAAATACTGCATGGAAGCCGGAAATCGGGAAATGGTAGGGGATAGACATCAAAACAGACAACGCACTGGT
>JZLH01S0622732.1:127679-139735 GCA_001188425.1 Eucidaris tribuloides | reverse complement strand
CACTAGCTGGGCCGTGTTTCTAAAGGAATATGCACGGAGTGGAGACGGAGTGGTATGACTCAGTCGAAGAAACAGTAGACCGTATCAAGTTTGACAAAGATTTTGACCTTTCAGTTTCCACAGAAGAGGGTTGATATGAATAGTTTAAGATTCTAGATTTTGTAGGGACCAATTTGAAATATCAAATCAGGTTTTACACAGCTTCACAAAATACAGAAAAGTCACAATTTGTATCTTATTATGAGAGAAACAAATCTACCTTTACAGTGTATTCCATATTTCTTTTTTCCCAGAAAGAAATGGTGAGAAGAAAAGCAGAATAGTTGGGCCGAAAATGGATGCTCAAGACAAGAGAAAGTAGAGTGTGTGTGTGTTGGGGGGGGGGGGAGGGAGTGTCTTCATGGTGCAGAAGTCAGTGACCCCTCGAGAAGAGAGAAGACGCTGACTTTAACAAACGATAGTGAATGATGATAATATATTTCTTATATTTCTTATATATATATTCTTTCAGGAATGACATTTTCAGGCAAGTTTTAAACAAATTTTGTCAGAATAATTTGTCCAGCAAATCGCTGGTCTCAAGCACATAAAAATATCCATTTTAATTTGTTTTTCAGCCTTCCAAACAAAACGTAAAGTATTACAATTTCTGGCAAAGAAAATAAATATATACATAAGTGGTGGAGTCATATGAGAGCTCAAAAGCTTTTTGGAAATATGATGACCCCTTATCAAAGAGGAAAAAACAACAACATTCAAACATAAGACAACATATAAAAAAAAAAAAAAAAAATACACAAATAGAAAGTTCACTCGCGCAGCTCGATGTATCCTCGCCCTGTACGCCCATATGTAGCAGAGCTAACGCCAAATTACAATCAACACTCCCTTTACTGAAACTTAATACGCATGAAAATGCACTTTTGCGGACAATCAGCTTCATTGACCCCTTTGACGCCTTGCACCTGACGCTCGACTCCTCTTGACTCTACAAAATATTTGTCGTTTGGTGTTGAACGCTGAACCGCGCCATTACACATCAATCATGAGCCACCCCTTACTGAAATTATAGGCAGAACAATCGCATTTTGGAGACAAAGTGTCATTTGACCTTGACCCTTCACGCCTTGCAACTTTGACCCCGCGCTGACCTAATATCCATGAAACGCTATTTTTCTTTTGTTTCTTGGAAACCTAACCACCAAATTGCCCGGTGATCAACAAGTGAGCACTCATTTAACTGAACTAGCTTAGCAGGAATTACATTTGAGGACAAAGTTCATGTGACCTTTGACCCTTGGACCGTCACCAGTGACCCTGTGACTTCTACCAAAGATATTGGCCTTTTTTTAGGTTTGAACCTAACTGCCAAGATTACAACAGTCAGTGAGCCACTCCTTAAGGAAGCTTATATGCAGCAAATGGGCATTTGGTGGGACAAGTTCAGTTGACCTTGACCCTTGACACTTGCACCTTTGACCCTGCTGACTTCTACCAAAATATTTTTTTTTGGGCTTTAGGAACCGTAATCACCAAAGTACGTCAGCATGGAGCACTCCTAACTGACAGTTATAGGCAACAATAACATTTTGGGACAAAGTTCATTGACCTTTGTTGCACCTGTACCTTGACTTGGACCCCTGTGACTCTACGCTAAATATTTGTCTTTTGTTCTGAATCCAACGACAATTATCAATCAGTGCAGCAACTCCTAACTGGAAGTTATAGCGAAAAATGGCCATTTCTGAGGACCATAAGTTCATTGACCTTTGACCTGTGACGGAGTCTGCTCCCAACCAGATCTAATCAATTCACACTGCTATGGTCCGATCCTTCGGTCCAAGTGATCATCAAAATCCCCTCCAACCCTGTGACTCATAATCTGATCGTTCACAAGAGAAAGTCCAGGTGACGCGCGCCCAAACGACGCACGGACCCCGCATTATACCCCAAGAACGTACGAGGAACCGGACAACCCCATCGAAAAACAGAATGCCTCCGGGCTCCCCGTTACCGTGGCGCAGGCTCATCCAAAATTTAACAATACTACACACACTTGATATAAGATGAACTAAATACCAAACGAATTGCAGATTCATACAGAAATCATTCAAGAAAGCATGCAATTCCTGACTCTGTGAAAGCCCTTGTATGAGCAAGATGTTTAAATTGGGTAAATGCGACCCTAAAGTATGCAGCTCTCCCCTCGCGACCAATGACAAAAGATCTTCATTTTCGCTCATTCAACCGTGAAAAAGAACCATAAACCGAACACATCGAACCAATCCAAATTGCCATCCACCTCAAAATTTATCCCTCCATTATTCAACTCAGTGGGATCTCACGTCAACCCGACTCAAGCAAGGGGCGCCGACCGATCATTCCCAATTAAAATCAGTCCACTTACATACCATGAGCTTTATATAAACAAAAAAAGAAACTCCCCACCCACACCAACCAATAATTCCGAGCTAACAATCCATAACACCACTTCAATTAACCTGTTTATACGAGACTCCGCCTAAATCCCCATACGACTTTGACAGGCCCCCATCCGGTTCCTGTAACAAACAGTGTTAACTAAACTCAATTCCCAAATACTTCCCCTCTATACTCGCTACGTAAATTATTCACTAACTTTCTTTTGAATAGTGAAATATTGTACAATTATTCAATTTCTAAATATCCCCTAGACTATCAGCCAACTAGAAGCCTATCAATAAATCTCATTAGCTGTAAACTTGTCATTGACACAATTTTGCATCACAAATAATACATTTTCAATAAATGTTAAAAACATAAAAGGTATGACAGAAATAATATTTTGTTAATACATTTTCAGATATTATAGGAACAGCCATCACTAAATAACTTATGAAACTGTCAGGTTTACATTCGATATTTTTTTCAAGTTTACTTTTGTTTTTGTTTTTTGAGTGGGGGGGGGTTTAAGGTAAGTAGTGAGTTTTTATTGCTGACATAAGAGTGAACAGATACCACATACTGAGAAATTTGCGTAAAATTTTGAAATAAGAAATTCCCATAAGACTTCCTTCTGAGGAGAAAAAAAGTGTGATTGTGGGCTTGGTTTTTGTTCATGTATACATGTGTTTCTTGAATGTGTGTTTTTATGTGTGTATGTGAGCATATAACAAAAGTTTACATATAAACCAATCTGAATCAGCGATAAAAAATTACATTCTACATTGCAGCTCATGGTTTATGATATCTATGTTTGGTGAAGAAAACTGAGAAAAAGAAAATAATAATATGAATAACGGCACAGCGTGGAAAATGAATCCGCATGGTTCACTGACTATTGCCACTAACCATGACATTATCAATATTCTGCAGATAATAATTTGGGGAGCTTAATGGTGCGGAAAATACATCTGGTCTGTATTTTGGTCTGTTAATGATCCAAATCTAAAACAGGCATGCAACAGTAGTAAAGTAATCAGACGGTTTGCTTTCATATTATCCTTGGGAGGCATATCTATCAGCAAGTAATTATTTTGTTCGTCTAATCCCTCTTTTCGCGACTTATAATGTCACCTTTTGTCTGCCTGTTTCACTATATTGGAGAAAACTTCACTACCCTCCCACAATCCCCCCCTAAAAAAACCTCATCTTTTCATGCAAACAAATCTAGGTCATATTCTATAGGTTCAACTTTAACTTTATTTAGTGCTAGATAAAAAATACAACTTAACTCTTAACATGCCAGAGGATTTAAACCTCTAAGAACTTTACGTGTATTATTTGGTGCAGATCTGTGACTTCTGCATGTTGAGAGTTAATATGTTCTGTGTATGTTTATTGTCTTACAGTTACATTACTCATAACAAAATGTCTTTAAAACAATGACATAAATCAACATAATCTTTATTTTGTTACGATATCTTAAGTACGGACAGAATTTGTGAAGTTGTATATTTTGAATTAATAGAAAATGAGCACGCGTTTTCCCATATCCCAGACAAAAACAAACTGATACAATATCAAATTTGTGTAAAAATTTCAAATGTAAACTTATTAGTTTCATGAGTAATTTAATGAGGGCTGTCCCTCTTCTACATGAAAATTAAAGAATAAATTGTTTTGATATCAAATATATTAATGTTATTGGCACTTATTTATTATGTGGAACAATTTGTGGCACAAAACTGCACCAGCAACATGTTAAAGGCATCGTATAACCATGTTTCCAGTTAAAAAAAAATCTGAGCTACATGATTCCCAATGCTACCAGTGTCTCTGATACGGTCTAAAAGTGAAGCCCTGAAAATTGCAGTTTAAAACGATCATTAAGTGCTTTAAAAAAGTGAAAATCATTGAGAGACCATTCCAGCTTTCCCCTATAGACTGCTGTGTTGCAGAGTTTCCTATCGGCTGAGAATAAATAATTGTGCCAATTTGTATCTGTACATATTGTACTAGTGACAGCATAACTGTCCAAACTTTTGTGTTCTAGGGTGTTTATTTGTCCATTCAAACACTGTCAGATATGTCAGATAGCAAAGTTTGACATTTTCTTAAACAGGTCTTCCACAGTGTTATATAGCGTCTTTAAGACTTCATGATTTCAGTTGTTGTTGGACCAGACGTTGGTACATGATTCAAGAAAATAACTATAACTGCATGTATGGCTGTACTGAATATTGGCATACACACTTGGTCACATACATAATGAGATGAAAAAACAAAACAAAAAAACTTCACTTACTTTTATATCTTGTTGCAGCTGCACCATTCATATTAACAGGTTCTTCAAATGTGACAAGTAATGAAGAACTACTGGCTGTATAGACCCTCACACTAGCTGGGATATCTGGAACTCCTGGAAACAGGAAAACGGGGACGAATTCAGGAATTACCATTTGTTACAGAGATATGAAACTGAAACTACTACAAACTAATCATTATGATACTCCTCCTCCTCCTCATCATCATTCTCCTCCTTATCTTTGTTATCGTTATCATCATCATCACTGTTGAAAACTGTAATATGGTCAAAATAATAATGTTACTAAGATGTGAAAATAGTATATTAAAATAATAATAATAATTAATATATACAATATGATATACATGACACTAAATAAAGGCAATTTAAAGGTAAATGACATGATTGGGGGTAGTCCTCAACTTGACTGAAACTACTCCAGAATCAAGTAAACTATGCCAGGATTATCCTGTGAAAATCTTGTAGTCAAACGTTGGCTAATTCTAGAACTAATGTCTAATGTCCCTCGTGGCAAGCAAACCTGCTGTGGCTTTCTATGGGTCTTATTTTTATCATCCCTTGAAAAAAATAAAATACTAGTATGTTCATGCTTGATTCTCCTTAAGTAAACAAATTACAGACAAATCCTTCCAGCTAGGAGATCCACTCCAGTTAGTGTATAGTTGGTATACATTTCAACTCATTTGGTTCTTAAGGTATTTTCAAGTGTTCCCAATCATGTCACTAACCTTTAAGATGATGAGAGGAATAAGAGAAGCAAGATTGCCACACACAATTAAAGAAAAAACAACAAATAGAAAGCTGTAGGAGAAAACAATGTCTAATTGCAGCAGACTTATAATGAAATGAGCTATATACTGTATCTTAAAGTTTTTGAGACAAATAGTACATTGAAAATCACACATAAACAGGATATTTTTCAACAACTCTGTTTGAAAGGACTGATCCGAAAATGATGCATTGGTATTAAAATTAGTCAACTCCTCACCATATTATAACACAGCAAGCACACAGTGACATTGATTTAATTTTGTATTAATTTTTTTAAAAATGCTGATACATCTATTAACTGGTGAATAACTCAGGGAAAAACAATGCCCAGACAGCCGTGAGTTGAGCTTGTCATTTTCTTCACACCAAAAATACACCAAGTTTTGCACAGCTGTTAAAACGCTTTGACCCCAATTAGAATTTACAATGAATAAACAAGCCAGTCATAGGCGAGTAATAATTCACAAGGTCAGAAGTCATATTCCCCAATAAAAGGAATTTGGTGACACCCTGGGAAGTGTCATCTACCTCATTTAATATATTGGTAGAGATGTTGTTTTTCGGGGGGGGGGGGGGGAGGGGGGGGGGGTTATTAAGATAATTTACAGGTGTGACCTTACTGATCAGAAGATTAATCATAAAATGAAAGTCCACTTGACCGATGGTGAAGAAAGATGAAACAGCTAATTATCAGAGTTGTAGTCTAGGCTGGCCTTGAGGCCAATTTTTGGTCCCTCAGTCTGTGTCAACTGTCTAAATTCTTGCTATTGACAATACGTCATTCAACAGTAGAGGACGCACTTGTCCAAGAGAACTTGTCCCCCCAAAACTTATGGCTTTATATGCATTAACACGGGTTGAGAATTGAAAAGTCATGTAAAAATGACTGGTTTTGAAACTTGTGGCGTGTACCCAACAAAATTTGATACTACCTGTAAAGGTCTCATGAAATCATAATGCAAATTTGTGACACTCTGACCTTATTTAGTAAAACTATGAATTTTACAGACGTCCCGGTGTATTGTCTATGGAAACCTTAAATATTTTCTGTGACTCTCACCCTGACAATTCAAGAAGTGTGTCACCCCTTTTCACCAGGAGTTGGAATGTTCCAACTAGTTCTGACTATGTAAGTCATGGCAGAGTTCATTAATAATTTGGGGGAGTGAGAGGCAGGTGGTATCCAAATATTTTCAGATGAATTGGAAAGATTAAAGAGGTAGCACATACTGAACAAGTTTAACAAAATATAAAAATAACAGAATAAAGTACTTACTTGCTTGTTCAAAGCCCGTCTTCATTCGTTTTAATAACCTATACCTCCACTCCCAGTCTACTAACTGTCTGTCAAGATCCTGTGAAAGAAAATCAAAGAAAAATACATGAATTTCATTTAAAAAATAAACTTAAACCCCTTGGGGACAGCTGGCTTGTACAGGAGCCCAGAACCCTATACACACATAAACAAGCGGCCTCTACAGAAATCCAGAAAATATGACAAACTTTTCCCTACAACACTGGATAAATGATAGAGTTTAATTCCTCTGTCCCAAGATATGCAATTTTTTTTATTATTATTGAGAGTGATGACAATAAATATTCTGTGAAGAATCTTTGTTCAGGAAAACATAAATTTATAGGATTAAATTCCCTGCACGGTCACCCAAGTAAAAATTACATTGCCTGTCATTGAACAATATATGCCATACAGCAGCAAGTTCAAAGGGTTAAATTGTTTGGAATATAAATTTGTAAGCCATTATAAAAATTTTACTTATTGTACACATGGGGCATTGTGACTCCTCATCATGCAATTTTAAACATCTAACATGTTTAAATACACTGGCAATGTTCACACATTTCTTGTCAGATTTGCCAAGTCGCTTTGCATAGAGGAAGCAAAATCTGGGAAATTTAACATCAGTGAAAGTTTAAGCAAATTCAGACCAATTACAATCATAAAGTTTTTAACTTTAAAAATACCAAATACTGTTACCAATTTGGCAAAGTTGTGTCATTCAGACACTGTGAGCAATATTTGATTATTTTTTTTAGTACACAAAATATCACTGAATATTGATTTGATTTTCTTGAATGCTTGTGTCTATACACAGTTATTTAACATAGGAAATCAAATAAAAATTTGTTAATCTGAAGACAAGTGGAATACAGAGATAAAGAAAATGTTTCTGTAGAGATAGTGAACGTTTAGAAACACTTTGTGTAAAAAAAAAAAGGCTTGCCCATACTGTAGAGCAATATGGTATTGCCAATTTATAATCATTGTAAGATTTTCAGAAAAAAAAATCTTATTCATATTTGCCTAATTTTTCTTAAAATTTCACCGATATGTTCCCCTGACAGTTTTGCTTCATATAATATTCAAATCAACTTGCCGAGACCCTGGAATTTTTCTTTAATAACCAAAGTCATTAATTTTCAGTAAATTCACACCTTACATGTGTTTGACATTTTACAAAGTGTGAATGGAAGAAACACAATTTCCATAGCATAGCAGTCACTTCAAAGAAGTTTTCTGAAGAAAAATATTCTTTGTCCTTGTTCTGTGACTATGTATGTTTAGACCAACACATTTTTATCTGATTTCCCATGTAAAGTAAATGTTTCCACGCATAAATGTTGAGACAATGAAAATTGAGTGACATTTTTGTGAACAAATGGAGAGTTGCTCAAAGTGAATTTCAGAATATTGCCAATTCTGAAATGACCCTTGGGATTTTCAAAAATTCCCAACTTCATTCTCATTTGCCTGATTTTTTTCAAACTCTCACTGGTGTGTTCGTCAATTTTTTTGGCTTCTATTCAAAGCAATTTGCTTTGAGCCCGGAATTCCCCTTTAAAAATCTCATTTCGAATTCGGTGTCTGAAATCGTCCCTCGTACCTTGCTGGAGCTTGACGTTGATGCATTGTTGTTTCCGGACACGTTCACAACTCTGTTGGTCAGGTCCTGGATGATTTGTTCGGCTTCATTGATCAGCGTGTTTAACTTGTTCAGCCTGACGTCCTTGAGGAGAACTGGTGTGGAGGGAAGGAATAAAAGCATTTCATGATAAACTCTCTGTATTGAGCATTATCGGTGTAATTAGCACGATGATTGTTGGGATTTTGTTTTAGTGGTGTTGCTGGAATCTTAATTATCATCCTCATCGTATCATTATGATTACATCTTCAACATTACCATCACATCACCATCATCTTTACTATCATCACCATATCATTGCTCTCATGAATCATCATTGTCAATCATATACTTTCTCCTTCTTCAGTTTCTTCTTTCTTCTTCTCTCTTCACCTTCTCCTCCTCCTCTTCCTTCTCATTTCTCTTCTTCCTTTTTCCTAATTCTTCCTTCTTCACTTTCTACTTTTTTCTCCTCCTCCTCCTCCTTCTTCTTCTTCTTCTTTTGCCTCATCCTCTTCTCATAATCATCACCATTGTATCCTCCTCCTCCTCATTGTCACAATCACCGTTACCATCACTCAACCTCAATATCATTTTATGAGTCAGGTTGCTGCCAACATCATCTTCATCATCACCATTACCACTATGACACTTTTTCCATCTTTATCCAAAACCCTGGATCCAATTACCGTCTTCACTACCATCATTAACCACCACCATCATCACTATCACCTTCATAATCATGACCAAACATCACCTACACCAACATCATCATTAAAGGTAGTAGCGTTCAATTACAAGCCAGATCGAGACAACAAGAACTCTTCTCAAACTTAGCCTGGAGTTAGAGTATAGTTACATCAACATGTGTGAGAAATGTCATACATGTACCAATCGACCATGTGTATTTTAAAAAGCAAGTGAAAATGTACAGTCATGTTACCTCTTAATCAACGGAAAGTTAACCACTATCGCACTTTTGATTATTTAAATTAAATGGAGTGTCTGGAGGGATGATGCTTTCAGAAAATCATTTTTAAAGCTGTGATTTCTCTCATAAATGTATAATGAAAATAAAAGGGGATTGGCTTGGTATGGTTCTGTTATAACTTGTCTGTTAAGCTCACATTAGACCTATTTCTTCCAGATTTTAATGCTGTGAGCTTGTAAATGAGGGTTACTACCTTAACAAGTATCACAACAAAAGTAGGACATTTCTGCAAATCCAACTTACATCTTGGATTTTCCCTCGCCCCGAATGAGAGAAGTAATCTGGCCATGGGCATGTTATTGGTCATGACTGCAATGTCCAGAACGGTAAACTCATCGGCGTTGGGTTGGTTAAGATCCAGACCGTTGGCCTCTAGTAGCAGCTTGGCCGTGTCAAGATCCTGGTGTTCTACAGCCTCAAACAGTGCTGCAAAAAACAAAGAATGATGTCAATGTCTCATCAGAATAGCCACACTAGGGGTATGCGCTGGACTCCTTTATGTATGCAAAATATTTTGGTGGTTGTTGTTTGGTTGTTGGATATGCAGCATTAGAACACACACACAAAAAAATCGAAGAAAAGTAACAGAAAACATTGATCTGAAACTCTGCTGTTTAATAATCATAATCTTTATAATATCCTTTTCCTCCAAATCTTATCCTGTAAAGCTACATCTGACCCAATCCCTAATTTTAACTGTAAATATAATTCTTTGTTTAGATCTCATTGTACTTTGCAAGACACTAATCTATTTGTTTACTTGCAAACTGAATCATTTGTCTAATATAGCAAGCAATAAGTTTACTGCACTAGCAAGAATAGGACAGTGTTTGCTATTTTTTTTATGATGCTAGGGTGCCCCTATACCTTACAAGACGCTGACATATTGTTGATGCACAAATGAATCCTTTTTCTGATTTAACGGGGTGTGGATAACATTCATTGCGCTTGTAAAAAAAGTAGTATTCAGTCCAAGTCTAGACTCGAGTCCAATTTCTAGTGGACTCGTACTTGTACTCGAGTCACAATGTGGAGCAAATGGCAAGCTTTTATTTAACTGCAGACTTGGACTTGAAAGTTGTGGACTCCAATCCAATGCTGGAAAACAGGGTAGTAATTGTTCATTTTTACGAAGCTAGCTAATGCGCCCCCATACCTTGCAAGTCACTGATATATTTGGAAGTCCGCTTGCCCTTCTCCTTCTCCGTTCGGCCGCCGAGGCCCGTAGAGTCCACCTCGGTGTTACTCGACCCCCTCTTCTTGCCCGACAGGCTTCTCTGTAGCTTGCTGGGGGCCAGCGGGGAGGGGGGAATGGACGACGGTTTCTTATCACTCCCCTGGACAAGGCTCTCCATGCTGTGGGCTTTCCGAACATCGCCGCTGTACAAGCAGGTTGGAGGAATAGAGAAGAAAATGAAATTGAGATAGAGTCACTTATTTTGTATACATATACAGCCAAACCTGTCCCAGCAGCCACCTCTCTATAGCAGACAACCTGTCTATAGATAGTGGTCACTGAATTGATACCCCTGAAGACAAATACGTATAATAATCTATCCATAACAGCCACTGTCTACAAGGCCACATTTTTTGTTTTTTGGGGTGGCTGTTATCGACAGATTTCACTATACACATATTTGTGCAAAAATTATACACTTACATAAAAATTTGTTTCTATTCAAACTTTGTGTGATACATGACAGTATATTGTACATACAGGCTCATGATAACATTAGATATGTCTTCCTTCCTTTTAATTATGTCTGTGATGTTAATTTCAACAAGACTTGATTGAAGAGGATAAAAAGAAGATATAATTTTAAGTAAAAAGATGCTTCCTAATATATCTTGAGACACTTGTCAAGTTTACACTGTTTCAAATAACATGGAACAATGAAGATTTATTTACATTTTCAAAATTATTTATGTATCTAAATAGATGCATTCTTAAATATATGTATTACCAATTACTATCAAAAGATAGCACACATACTTCTTTTGTAAAGATCAATGGCAATATTGCATCTCTATAGAATAGGCTGTATAGTAAGATTTAATACAGTTTCATTAAATTTACAACATTATTTCATCAAAATTTTGCAAAATGCCCCAAATACCAGAACTGAATGATACCAAAGTATGGCTAAATTCTGTTCAGTACAAGCATATAATATATTATGAATTAAAAGAAATAAACATATCAGTTAACATTATAACAACAAATACAGAAATGCACAAAAGACAATATTGTAGCATTAATTGTTAGTAGGTTAGTGCCCTGTTCAAGAACGGGAAAACAATGATTATGCAATATATTTGTTTGATATTACACACTGTAGAAAATGTCATAAAATGGAGAATATATAACAAAACAGTAGTAAAGATAATGTGTAATTAACCTACTTTCACAAACCCATACCAGTATACCTGTTTATATTTATGGAAAGAGTGGAAATGTGTGAAGCTGCTATATACCGTCCCAATGTAGATATCTAGTTAGTCCAATTTCAGACAGATAGACAGACACAGACACACACAGACACACACACACACACACACACACACACACACACACACACACACACACACACACACACACACACACACAACACACACACTACATACT
>JZLH01S0622732.1:115731-127654 GCA_001188425.1 Eucidaris tribuloides | reverse complement strand
CCCTTATACCCCCCCCCCATACATACACACACACACACACACACACACACACACACACACACACACACACACACACACACAGCACACACACACACGCACGCACACACACACACACACACACTACAGACACGACACACGACACACACACACACACACACACACACACACACACACACACACACACACACACACACACACACACACACACACACTCACAAACACACACATACATGTAATCACCTTCGACCGAGGACGTACAATTTTTATGTGAGTGTGTCTGTGTGAGTGTGTGTGAGTGTGTGTTTGTAACGGTAATAACGAGGACACACACAACAATTTTTACCTAACAAATGAGGACGAAACTTCTGACAACTGCAGACGTATACATTACAGTACACAACCTCCAAATGCGTACGTTCTCTAAAATTAATCCAAAACGTCCAAGGTTGCAGGCGATTACAAACTAACACAAACAGACACACACACACGCACACGCACATGCACACACACACACACACACACACACACAGAAGAAAGTAAACTAAATCTTGGGCGAGGTGTTAGGCAGATGGAAATCATTATAACTCATTATTTCACAATGAAATACAAACAGTCGACTGGATGAGTTAACGCTACCGCACACTACACAATTTTCCGTCGCACGAATTACCAACTTGGATCCGAAATTTAAAAAAAGGTTATATTTCGTACACGCTGATTTATTTCAGATCCAAATCGGTCAGTCGTGCGACGGAAAATCGCGTAGTGTGCAATGGCCTTTAGGCAGATGGAAAAAATTTCAACTTATTATACACGTACCACAATTACTTCACAATGAAATATACAAACTGCAGTCTGGGGGTTGGTGTTATTCCTCAATTTGACCCACATTGATGAACTAAACAGTCAGTTATGTAATGCATAGTAGGCCTACATGTAAGTTACATTTCTTGATTACTTTATAATACACCACTATTTGAAAACAAACTATTCTAGTATGAAATGCACACAAAAATAAACCATTACGGATACAGACAGCACAAATGCATTTTAGACAAGCACAACACAAGAGGCACAGGCAACCTTAATTGTAGAACACATTAGATTGTTATCCATGAATTATAAAGAGAGCAGAGGAATAGAAATGAGAAAACATGGATCAACAAAGTTAAAGACAGTGTATAGTTTTGATATATGGTGAAAGATTGAATTTCCCCCATTTTTGTAATCTTTATTTCAAAAAATACTTATACCATCAATTAATGGCTTAAAAATCTCAAGCTACTGAAAGTTTATAACATTGCCTCAAAAATTGATAAACATAACAATTGCTACAGGTGTCACTGGTAATTTAAAATCACAGTATATCTAAACAAATCTGATAGATTTGATGTTATTTTCAGATATCTGGCATGAGTATACCACAGATTGATGAAAATTTGTCAAAAAGACCAAAACTATACACTCGCTGTAAAGAATGCTACAGCAGCCAGAACAGAAACTAGTCTCAGTTCCAGACCCTGAACATACAGGAAGTTAGACTATACAATGTTCACATGGAAACACAACAAATAGAGGGGTGAAACCTTACATCAATCGTTGTCTGGGACCGGTGTGATCATCGGCCAGCAGGAGGCTCCATAACATGTCATGCAGGCCGGTGGCGCTAGCCGCGGGCTCCGACTCGTAATCACTGTACATTATAGACATTAGCACGACGTGCAAACAGTCACGATTTTAGCATCAACACGTGCATGCAGTACATGCCACAAAAAAACTGACCAATCGACATGCTTATTCCAATCTCTCGACGCACAGACTATGTGATTGGATTTCTTCTCTGGCTCTTTTGAATTTTCACGGATGAAGCATTCATGTTACTTGTTGCTCTTTGATATTGTTGAGAAAATGTTTCACTAACTTTCTACTGGCATGTTTGAAGTGGTTTCATCAGACAATACTAGTCGTGATATTCGATTTAGTTTACTGTGCATCGTGACAGCATATTCTGAAACCTTATTCTTTATGGCTGTATTATCTGCCTAAGTGTTTTATGATTTCAAAGAAGTTGTACTTGAAGTTGAAGCCCACACAGGCTTCATATCTAACTGTCTCATCTTAATGTGTGTTCACACGGTGGTTGAAACGAGATTACAATCGCTGATCACATGAATTATGAATTATGGTACTTTTGCCTGTGTGAAATCAAATTAAGATCATGATTGCAAATCAGATTGTGAAATTCAAATCATGCTTCAGGATTGTCCCACATTTTCCTTGTGTTAACACTGCAAGTTCTTAAACATGTTTTGGCAAAGATCATGTGACATTCAATTCAATTCCAAGCACTACAACGCACTCAGGTGTGTACACATGCCCTGTGCATTCCCTGCTATGGTTGAACCACATGTACTACTCAGAAATATGGCCCGCCAGGCCTCTTCGCTAGAATTTCATATTCCGATCGCGATATCTGAAAGGACTTTTTCTCGTGTGTAAGGTCAGTAATTCCAATCGCCACAACTGCAATCACGACTTGGACGCTGCTTGAAAATGCTCTATGATTACTGTTTATGCTGAATATTTTGCGATGGTTTCATTTTCACAAATTTCGTGACCTAACAAATGCCAAAATGTTCTTTTCCTGATATACCGTATAAAGTCAATGTACATGCAATAAATTCTCGTGAATTCCAAGTGTTGAAGCAAAATCGTGAAAATATACGAACGTAAAATTTACAGCATATTCGGAACTCCAAATCGTGCCTAGTGATGTTATCTGGACTCAGTTCCAAAGTGGAAGTGATGATCAGAGCCGATCTAACATACCAGCTAGCCTGCCTACCTAACCACCCAGATGCGAAATATGCCCTAATTCCTGGATGCTAAATATAATAGGTCAATATTTCATAACTAGAAAAAAAAATCATCCTGTTTTAGTCAACATCCACATATCTGCCCCAGTAATAGGTGAATATGAATGAATTTACAACAAATCTAATTATTCCACAGTGCCCTAGATGCCAACGACGATAAGTCAGTATTTCATAACTGAAAAACAACACCCCCTTTTCGTCTACACCCACATTTTCTACCTCAGAAACTCCTGAATATATTACTTCTATTTACAATAAAATGGAATCATTAACTGTTCTTTTTTTAGACTAGATTGTTGTCTCCTTTGAAAGCTGTGACAGCCTTTCTGCTGAACCATTTTTATCTCACAAAGTGCTGAATATCAATTAGATTTTCAACCAAATCAAATTCTTTCAGAGCCACAAACTAATTGTACTTTCTTGTACAAGGGCATTGTCTCTTGCTTCCATCATGAATTTCAATGAATCATTTTTGTCTCAAAGGGTTGAACGTGAATTAGATTTACAACAGAATTGAATTCTTCTACATCAGCCACAATGTTATGTGCTTACAATAGAGCTCTGACTTGCCCTTTTTATTTGGTAAGAGCCTGTAATATGATTATTTCACTACTGTAGATTTCAACTGTATTACATGTACTTTTACAGCCACAAAATTATAGAACTCTATGTCCTTTGTGTTTTGTATGAACCTGTATTATGATTATTATACTAGTAGATTTCAACTAAAACTTGATAAAATTTGATTAAATCTCATTCAGAATGCTGCCCAGCTCTTGCAGAGAGATAATGTTACTTTTTCACAAGTGTAAAAAATACAGGCACCCAGTTTCAGCCTTGCTGAGTTTGAAAATTTCATTGGTCGTCTGGCGAAAGGACCGTAGCATATGTTCCCTGCAGAAGGGTCTTAACAGTAAATTTTCTCTAATTTGAGAAATATTGCCTTACTCTATATTTGCACTTATCAGACTGAAGAAGGATTAAAAAAAAACACACTACTTTGATTTCATGTGAAAAGAGCCAATGGTTTTCAAGTTGGAAACAATTTAGTCTTAAGGGCCTTCTGCCGGAAAACCAAAGCATTTTTAACAGTTGTATAAAATACAGGCACGAAGTTAAGTCTTACTGATTAAGACTTTGTTCACATGATTGCCAAAATGTGATTGCAAACAAGACTGAAATCACTGATCATTCTAGTTTTGGTATTTTTACCAGTGTGGAAGCAAACTAGAATCATGATTGCAAATCAAAACCAGTAAGATGTAAAAGATAGACCAATAGGTGATCATTCAAAGTAGACTAACTAACTAAACTAAACTAACTAACTAACTAACTAACTAACTAACTAACTAACTAACTAACTAACTAACTATAACTAACTAACTAATTAACTAGTCAACTAACAATTTTGCTCAAAATTCCTCATCTCACATAGAGCTTGTAGCAGATCTTTTCACTGTTCTGATATCTTCATAAATTATTGGTCCACTCCCAGGCCATCATGGGCAAAGGAATGCCATGTATATATCATGCAATCAGACATAAAATATTAATGATGCCTTCCCGCTATTGAGGCACTATTCTACAAAGAAAGTATTCTAAACATATTTGATGAGTACAGGTCTGAAAATATTCAGTGACAAAGTCATGAACTATGCATTGATGGTCCTGGCATGGTGTACGGGGTGCGAATTGAGAGAAATGCAACAGTATTATCGATACATTTCTCACCAGAGGGTTTTTGCTTTGTAATGTGGTGAAAATGTGTGCCCCTTTTTATCACGCTAGTCAAAGAGAGCATAGTTCATTTCCATCTGAACTGAAGAATTTAAAATGACATTTGCCTCACTCGACTCGTTATCAACTCACATATATACATATTATGAAGGGGGGAGGGGAAGTCCGCCCCACCCCCAACAGAAATAGAAAAAAAATTAGAAAAAAAAGGACAGGGAAAAATAAATATAATACTGTTATAAGTGTTTTATAAATATTGTTTTATGTTTTCTAATCATGGTTGACGGTAATATCAAAGTATATAGCTGAATATCTCAAAAAATAAGCAAATTTCTCCCATACCCCCCCCCATAAAATAAGCAAAGGTTTTTTGTTTTTTGTTTTTTTTTACACGACAGATGAGTTATTCACTGTTATATGCTTAAGTTGGGTTGAAATATTTACAGCTTATATTTTGATGGCCAAAACTCCTATATGTACCTTCTTTTTGAGTTAAAACATACCATATGTACTAAATTACATGATTACAGGGAAAATTCCTCCCCCACCTTGTACCCCCCCCCCCCTCCATGCTAAATAAACCCACATATGCCACTGTCTATATCTGTGATGTGTACCATTAATATTCAATGACTGTGAGGTGATATTTGGAGAGGCAACGCTTATTCAATCATTGATAGGCGTAACACTGACAGGATTCTTATTACTGTTGTAATACTGCTGCGATGCATTGGGACTGTGGGGGTATGTACATGTAGTACAAAAAGATTGCACTCCATGTGCTTTCAAATGGAATGTTTGTACAGATGATTTAAATACAAACATGTTTATACCTAAAATAGTTTCATTTTCACATAGTTTCATTTTCACTTATTCATATTTTTAATGTAAATTATCATAATTGGCAAATGACGTTTCACTGAAATATTTATTACCTACCCCTTTCTGTTTTGTTGGAACATTCCAACACACATTATCAGGTATTTTTGTCTGGACTATACCACTAGATGAATAGGTTTTGTAAGGGGCTACAGTGTGAGTGATACATTTACTCATAGATCTAATGAATTAAGCACACCCTTAGCAATAAATTTCCATTACTCTAAACACTGGGAGTGCATTGAGTGCATCACAGACATGCTAGACTCATGTGTACAAGAAATCTACACACAAACATGCAGGAAACATTTCACAGGTGGTGCACACATGTACATGTATGACACATTCTGATTGGACAAAATACATGCTGGACTGCTACATTATTTCATGGGGGTACAGATAACTCAAGAATGCAGGGACAGTCTCCAAATAATTATTTGAACTTCACACTGTAGTGTGTGCTGCACACTATGGAACTTGCAATTTGTGCAACAAATTTGATTGCATATTATGTGACTGGTGCACATGGAGTAATATGTGAATGATTTACAAGTTGTGTGACTTATTCAGAATGCAACATTTAAAAAATGGGGGTACCTTACCAATTTATCCAGGGATGCACATAACAGGAAGAATTTTCAATGACAACACACACATAGGTAAAGTCTTATTGGATGGACACAATCATTGGATTGAGCCATTATTGTTGTAGGGGTGTCAGCTCACCTGTCCACACTGACAGAGCGTTGTCGACATGGTGGCTTCTCACCCCGATCTCTCCTGTCCCCCCTCTGACTGAGTCGACGTGCCAGTTTTGCAAGGCCCCCATTGCTTCCACTAGTCCTAACTCTGTCTGTTTCTGGTGTCTGGTATGTACAACAAAAATATAATGAAATAAATCAATATCATTCAATAAATTAAGGAACAAACAAATAAATAAATAAATAAATAATTAGATAAATACATGAATACATAAATAAATAAATAAATAAATAAATAAATAAATAATTAAATAAATAAATAAATGAATAGTTTAACTCCTAATGTGTCACTAGTGGTGTGATATTGCACCTCTGCAGAAGTGTCTCTGGTGCAAAATTGTGCCATATAACAGTACCTTCCAAATAGTGCCAATAATACGAATAACGGACATGTTACCCATATGTTCATTTGTTCCAAATCCCATGTATAATAAGTATGTTTAAATTTCATATTTTTCTCACAAATTTGACATTTTACGATAGCTTTTCTACAGATTCAGAATAAGAAGTGTGAACCATTTTTGTTATTTTTCAAAGTAAGTGATGAATGTTTTGTTCATGATTGATACAATATATCATTCCAAAGTTAATATATGCTCTTCATTTTCCTTTAATTCATAATTATTTTTGGAAGTATTTGTACAGGTTAAAAAAGGCAAATAAAAGGGAAATGAAGGCACATTCTTAGTCAATTCATTATTTTTATCGACCCCAAGTACAATGACTTTGGAAATATTTGTATAACATCAAAATTATTCATGGCACTGAAACAGAGCTTACACTACCACATAGTGTAGACTTTCTTCTACAACTTTTCTACACAACATTTGACCAGGGTAATAATATCCAAGCACATAGAGACTGATCTTATCGGTATTATGGGCTATATAAGAATGGACTATTATTATTACTATTATTATTTGTACTACAATGCATGTGTAAAAAGTTACAGCTGTTTGTAGTTGACACTGCAGTTTGAAAATCGTTCAACCCGACGCCGTCCGAAAAAGTGCGAGATTTTACGGTTTGCTGCACGAGACCGAGTTAAACCAGGTTGCGATGAGATGACTGTACGGGCAGATAAAATATGTACGAGACGACATCTGAACAAACAAGGCAGGCGCCCTCGGGCAAACGAGACAAATGTCCCCTCTGTAGCACACTTAAACCAAAGTACCGTGCAATTTACCATGTTTAACATCTTTCTTGTTGTTGGATGTGTACAAGGGGAAGGTGTGTAGGAAAAGAAACCTTGAGCTTACAAATCATCTCTTATAAGTTTGTATTCGTCTTAGTGCTATTTTAATTTGCATTGTTTTCACGGTTTATTCCACGTTGTATGTCCATTTTAATTGATATTTACATTTAATATGTTCATAAGGGGTTAACACTCCATAAAGCTGTTAGCACTTTTTGTTGATGCCTCATTTTCATAAATCAATGCCCATTTTCTGGTCTATTTATCTGCAATGTATATATTTCTAAGTATGTGATTTAATGTTTTTTGTTATCATCTTTGTACATATGATACCCATGTAAATGGTACCCTTGGGGTACCAAATTAAAATTCACCATTTTGCAACTTATTTTTGCCAGTGCTGTACTCTGCATTACTAAACTGTCTAAAAGTTATTTCGCAGTGTGCTTTTCAATATTGAAAAATTCTTCTTGTGCAAAATGTTTTATCAACCTGTTGAGTACGGACACTGGATGTGTCATGTATTAACTCTATGGAAATTAAACAATCTTTAGCATCAATTTTGCTTTTTGTCAATTCATGTCCGTATGTTGTATACCGCTTCAACTACAGAACCATAAATACACAACTCGTCACCCGGTTGGCAGAAGGGCGTTAGCAAATGCTCTAAGCAGAAGGGCGTTAACAGTAAATTGCTCGTAACGTGACAACTACTGGCTTATTTCACACGAAATCAAAGGATTGTGATCTTTTAGATCCTTCTATCAGTACGTAAGGCGAAAATATGGAATAAGCCTATGGGTTTCAAATTAGCGGCAATTTACTGTTAACGCCCTTCCGCTTAGAGCATTTGCTAATGCCCTTCTGCCAGCCGGGCTACGAACTGTACTTCTACTGGACAGAAGAGGGCTCATGTACTACATGATCAGGGATGTAGTCGAGGCCGGCCTCGAGGCCGGATTTTGCCAGCCTTGGCCTTGGCCTCGGACCGAGTCACGTGTACAAACTCTATGGGAAAAACATTTTTTCAGCTGCCTCGTGACTCGGAACGGCCGGCCTCGACTACATCCCTGTACATGATGCATCACATGTTTTTGTAGTATTTTATGAAGAATGAAATATATATTGAATTACTATCAATAGATCAAGTCTTACCGTCGGTCTTGGTGGGACTGGGTAGTATAACTGCGACGACGTCTGGGCGAAGGGGGTGTCTTCAAGACTTGGGGTGGGGGGCAAGTACCCCTCTTCCTCATCCTCTAACCTCCATGCTGCACCTGCATGGAGAATTACAAGACAATCAATTGTATGTTTAACATAACATTAGATGTACACATTTTACAGAAAGGAAACAAAGAAAGGCTGTAGACTATACTGTAAATCAATTACATATTTAAATGGTATAAATATACACATTATTCAAAATATTCATATATCCAGTCATACAAACATATATACATTACAAATATCAAGATATACAAAGTAAATACTTGTTTGAATAATATGTTGTATTCTTCTATGCTGCTTGCAATGAATTTGTATTTGTTTTTTGTTCATTTGTATTTTTGTTTTTTTATTTACATAAGCAATTATTTTAGGTTTTACATGCACAGAAACAGATACATAGACATACACACACATTTACAGCCTCAGACACACAAAAATACAGACATAAGCACACACAAGCACACACACACACACACACGCACACGCACACGCACACGCACACGCACACGCACACGCACACGCACACGCACACACACACACACACACACACAAATACACTAAAATACACACTCACATTTGCACATACATTATTTAACATATCACGTAGTTGTAAAGTTTTTTTAGAAACATTTTTTTAAATCACGGCTAACACTTCATGTCATTATGTAAGGTTTACTAGTAAATGAAACATTTTAATCTGTTGGAAAATGAAAAATGTGTGTTCTTCCATAATCAAATCACCTTCAATGGGTTATTCACATCAAGTTAGTACAACATATTTTTTCATATATGACTGAATCTTGCATTTTTTTCTAATAGAAAATGTGCCTTGAAAATTACAGTTCTAATAACATTGTATGTAATGTGTGGTGCATATTTGCGACTTCGGCATGTTAAGAGTTAATGTTACATCAAAATCAACCATTCTCAACAGACGACCAAGAAACATAATTACAACATGTGACACATACGAAAGAAACTAATCTTTTACAAATGTCAAGAGAGATACGTACGGGAGTAATACTAAACGTAATGTTCACTGGAACAAAAAGAATAGATATGGCAATAATGTACCTCATAATTGCCGGCTATTTTGCGATAATCATGTCATGTACGAGCAGTCATGGAACGCTTCATGACAATTTGCCCTTCCTTTGTGGCCAATTAAGAGCGATGGCGGGGAACCGGCCCGCGACTATTGGGGCCAATTAGCCGGTGGGGCACGAACATGCAATTAAATGCGATGACGGCAATTCTACGACGGTGTCGCGGTAATTTCAACGGTGGTGTCGGCGGAGAGGAAGGCGACTAGATGAGTAATGTCGGTCGGGAATTGAGAAATGAAACTTTGTTCATTCATCGAAAAGTCGAGTTCTCTACTTCTGGATGGAGGGGCACCATGAGTGGGGTGGGTGGCTACTCCCCCCCCCAATAATTTCCAAAATTCAGAAAGTGGAGGGGGGGGGGAGTGTTAGTGTTTGTTTTTGATGATTTTTCCCACTGCCCCACCCCAAGACTTTTTGTCATGGGCACCATGGCATTGATTCGCATCATACATGAGTGTTCTTTCCAACCTGATGACCCTGTTTTTGGCTTGTTGCAAATCCTGGGACCATGGGTTTTCACCTCTAAGATTTGACTCTTGGTGATGCTCTATATACATCGAGAAGATTGTAATGTCAGAATAAGAAATTAACCCTTTCAATACCAGACTCAAAATATCACATACAAAGTGTATGGATTTTTGTTGATATGGAACTGAGAGTGTTTACTCTTAACATGCCAGAGAAATTAGCTCTATGGAGATTGTGTGTATTATATGGTGTGTATTTGCACCTATGGCACTGTAAGAATTAAAAGAAACAGGGTCCAAAATCTCACCCACTGGGACAGATTGGCCGGCTGAAGTCAGTGTGGAATAGTATTTGAAAAACACTCACACTCCTCTGATCCGGAAAAATGTGTGTTCGCTAGAATCTGGAGGACTATTTGCTTAAACATCAAATCTATTTCACCCTTTAGCAGCAGCTTACCAGCCCTCCACTATAATTTCAGGCCCTACTCATTAATGTTACCCAGCTCTATTTTATGCAGAAATGGACAATGGATTCAAAAATTCCCACTTTGAGAAAAAAATGCCATGAATTCATCAGAAAAAGGGGGGTCGTTTCTGGGGTGTTAACACCCCTTTTTGGCGAACAGGGCATAGTGTCTTAACACCCCCCCCCCCCCTACGCGTATGTCCAAATCATATCTTCACTGCCAATCACAGACAGTCCTTTTGAATGGTTTCACATCCCCATCAGGGTTTGTGAGTGGGCACACCTAATTTTTAATCTATCTAATTGGTCTTCGGAATAGTTTTCAAAATCAATCTGTTCATTACCGGTAATTACATATAGGAAAATGACATACAAATTTATGTTTCTTTTCTACCTCATCAAATTCAAGGTTTTCCTGCCTTGCTCTTCGGAAAATTGCATCACAGAAATATTTAATTACAAAGAAGAAGCCACAGTAAATGTGAGTTCAGCTTTTTGGTTCAAAATCTCAGTCAAACAAATTATTATACGATACGTCTTGGTATCCCCAACCAATGATTGAACATACTGCCTGTACTTGACTTCAAACAAAGCAACAAACCATAACCTACAACGATTACAATGCCCGACAGACCGAGGGTCCAATGGTCAAATTGTTATGGTCAAATTGTTGAGGCCAAAGTTTGAGCACCTAAAAATGTGCCTAAGGTTGTGGGCAGGGGTATCGATTCATTTTTCGGATTGCGGGGACAAAACTGAAAAATATCAAAAATTTTCGCTGCGCAAAGCACACTGAAAAATTGAAAATTGTAATAGTATGTTTAATAGTATTTTTATGCTAAGTTTAATAGCTTTGTAATGCTCTCCAATGCTTTTTTAACATGTCCATTACATATTACGAATTTTCAAGTTGTTAAAATTTATCAGGGGGGGGGGGGGAGCCCGAATATGTTTGCCCCCAATATTTTCATTGGGGTGGCGACTGCACCCCTTGCCACCCCAGGACCAACGCCCCTGGTTGTGGGCAGGCAAATCTTATTTCTAATCTTTCTAACTGGTCTTCAAAATATATTTCGATATCATTCTGTTCACCATTAACTATACGCAGATGACATTCCAGTTTGTGTTTCTTTTCTACCTTCGATGAAAGTAAAGAGGGAGAATAGAGTGCTATTACGACAATTAAACATTTTGAATTGCTAA
>JZLH01S0622732.1:90362-104164 GCA_001188425.1 Eucidaris tribuloides | reverse complement strand
GGTAAATGTAGTTCAACTGCTGTTTTGTACATCTAGCTTACTCAGTCGTGGTCGATGTTGTAAGCGATCCGGTTATGTTATTATCAGTCTGATGACAGAAAGAATTAAGGTACAACCCTGAGAATGTCTAATTTCGGTGTCCGCAGCTAAAAATAGACGATGAGTGCAGATATGGGGAGCTCAATTTATCTCACGTAAAGTCCCCCGACTTAGAAAATGTGATGGAAACTCCCAAATGCTCATCTGCATTTGACTTTCAATTCCCAACACGACACCTCCCGATTGAATTCCATCTTTGTCTCTCGGTGTATATATCGACTCAGCAGATGAGAAGAAGTTAAAAAAAAAACTTGCATAAAATGATGACCATTTTTGTTCTTGCTAATTTTGGCACGAGTATCAAATACAAGATTTCAATCTCTGAAGGTTTAACTTCATATATCTTGCATTTGGAATTGCTGAATATGCCTGTCCAGGTACCCTTTTTTCGGGAGTAATCTCGTGTCATTTGTATAAAAGAATGTAACGACACACAAGTGATCAATCATGTCTCCCAAGTGGAAATTTGCAAGGTTTCTCCACAATGTAACATCTTATGTCCAGAGTCACGAGAGGTCCGATAATAACCGTATATTTGATCTCGGATAAATACACAAGAATTGAGTATTCTTAAAAAGGCATCATTTTGGTCCTACCATAATATTGATCTTTGCAATGGCACATACACCTGTTGGGTGTCTCTACACATTGAAAACACACATCAAACATTGAAGATGGAAAAGCAAAAGTAGAAATAGAAACCACATACACATTCAACTGTCTGGTTCTATATATCCACTGCTATTATAATGAGCCGCACGATGCCCTCGTTGAACAAGTTGAAACTGATGACCGTTAGATGCCTTCTTAGTGGTCCCCAAAATTGAGCATCTGGTAATTATCCTCATCACTTAAAATGATTACTGCGCAGAAATCCAGTTGCCGTAGTAATTAAGACAATGAAGATGTGATTCTCTTGGGCACGTCTCTTTCTAAGAAAGAAAATGTACTTTATACGGATATTGCAGACGTATAGATGCTGTACGGTTCAACACAAAATTTACAGAGCACTGTTAATTCCGAACGTTGAATTTGTTTTTACTTTTGTATAACTGCACAGATGTGAAGTAGACGGGGTAAAAAAACTGTTAGTTGAAAATAGATCTCCTCTTTTTTGTTGTCGCTCTTAGAAGTTTTTGGATTGGTTGATCTGCCGAGTTCCCCCAAGATACTCGTCTTTTTCGAGACGTTGGCGACCGTACGTGTGGCGTTATGTTGTCGTTGACGTGACCCGAAACTGATCTGCCTCTCGACGATAAAAACCACTTCGGGGCGCTGAATCAAGAAGCGATTTATGGGCCCACACCGTAGGGGGCACGCCGAAGGGGGCAACAGTTACCGAGAGAGAGAGAGAGAGCGTCCACGGGTGACGGTAGCCGAAGATGGGATGGATGAGCGGAAGGCTCTTGAGCGTGTAGCGGCGCTTGCACCGAGGCGTCTGAGGCAGCCTGGGAGATGGATGGATGGCTATTATAGTGGAGTACTCAAGTACCTCACCCCCCGAGGATCACATGTTGTTCGTAGAGGCCAAGTTTTGAGATGTGGCTGCATGCATCAGTGAGGGTGAGGTTGGGGGGGGGGGGTTAGGATAGTGAGAAGTAGATGAGGGAGAATTCGGGTATATTTATCGAGTTGATGCTAGATCCAACGAAGCATGCGGAATAAAACTCGAGCCTGAATTACGTCTGTGCCATTTACTCCGCCCCGACCGAGGAGGGTTATACCGCAACGCCGCTCATCTGTGCATTACAGCGCTGCATCAATTAGCCACGCATGGGACCGATCGCAACGTGAAACAGCGCGAATGAACCCAATTTGGGGCACGACAACGATAACTGGTGGAATGTGACTTGATCACTGTATACAGAGATCGAGGTCAGGGAAAGAATAATAAAACAAAAACAAATGGTTGTCTGATCAATACTCGTGAAGACACCAGCAGACTATTGTATTTGACACCATCGAGAGGTCAACGAGAGATTTCTCCGCATTCTCACCTCGACTTGTCATCGGCACTTGGGATAGAGGTGATGGGAGATGATTGGAGGCACAGCGTATCAACAGCATAGTGACATAGCTAACCAATCAGTCTGGCTCTAATATGGTTACTATTGCTGACCACACACTTCAGACTGCGTCCAAAAATTTCTACTGATATATGCTGATAATGCAGCTGCAGCCAATGATGATTATGATGATGATGATTAACCAATCAGTCTGGCTCTCAAATGGTTGCTATAAAGCTGACCCACAGACTTTTCAGACCAATTCCATATGTTAAACTGGTATAATCCTCCTGATAATAAAGCTGCGGTTGATGACGATGATGATGATGATGATGAGGATGATGATGAGGATGATGATGATGATGATGATGATGATAATGATGATGATGATGATGACAAACCAATCAGTCTGGTTCTCATATGGTTGCTAAAAAAACTGACCCACACACTTCAGACTGATTCCATACATGTTTAATTAGTATAATTCTCCTGCTATAAATACAGCTGCAGCTGATGATGATGATGATGATAACGATAACGATGATGATGATAATAAAGATGATGATAATAATGATGATGCAATGCTGATTATAATCTGATACCCTCAACAAAACTAACCCAGACAGAAACTGGTGACATGCTGTCTATAAATGTAGTTTATAACCCTACTATCCCCGAGACTAATAAAAAAAATCATAACTGTGATGATTTAAATAGGATAAGAGATGCATTTTGTTTGTACATTAACTACAGTACTCAATAATACATTAGCAATCAATATACCTAGTGCCATGCCAATTTCACCCAACCCAATCACATAAAAGCTTCCTACCCCTATTTATATTAAAAAAGAAAAAAAAATCAGAAAATTGTATATGCACTCAAACTGTTTTTTAATCAATATCTATAATTTTCGTGGCATCTTCTTTCAATGCAATAAATTTTGAATACATCATGTATTGCAGTTAATCCCCAACAAATGAATTTGGCTTTTCGTCCACAAAATGCATTATTTTCTCGCTGAATGGAAGTCTCAATCCCCCGGGTTGGGTTAAAATCGGCTGCGTGACGAGACCTTTGTCGACCGCTCCATTCATTAAGAGCGAAAATTCATGACACTGAGTGTTGGGCAAATATTGAATATTTTATAATGGAAAACTGACATTGTGCTCGTGTCAAACCCAAGTGCGAGGATATAAGAGCGACATTAAAAATACAGACACGCCACATTTGCGCAGATTAATAATTGTGTGTGCACAGGGTTGATGGGGGTGTTTTACGTCTGTCTAATAATATCTGCATTCTACTTTTCCTCATTTGCCATTCAATAAATTAAAGACATCATTTGACAGTGTTTCAAAATTAGAAAGAACAAAAATTGAACTACATGATCATCCACGCTACTAGTGTCTCTGATGACTGATAAGGTCTGAAATGAAGTCCTGAAAAAATTGGAGTTCGGATTGATCATTCAGTGCTTTTACATTAGTGAAAATCAAATGAGCAACCATTCCAGTCATTCCCCCCCCCCCCCATAGATTGCTGACTGTGCTTTAGAATTTTTGCCCAAAGGACGCTAATTCAGTGCCAATATACATATTCTGTTAGTGACAACACGATTGTTAAATGTTTTGTGTTCTAGGGTATTTATTCATGATTCAAGTACTATCATGCAAGCAAGATATCAAATTTGGATTTTTATAAAATTGAACCCCCACAAAGTTAGGGGGGGGGGCACTCGACTTACAATGTGATACCTATGTGCCGCACTGAAGTCGAAAATTGGGGGCTCTGGAACGGGTTTGAGCGAAAAATGGGGGTCTCCGGAACTGGAGCCAAGGCTTCAGAAAACCTCAAAATGCTATGCTCCGGAACTACAAAGCGGCGAAGTTCCGGTGCGCCAACGTGTTGGCGCGCAACGCCGTTGCAACGGCGTGCCGTGCTAAAAATGCAATGCTCTGGCCCGGCCGCGCCATGAAGTGGCACGGCCAAGGAAAAAATAACGAGCAAAACGGCAAATTTAGGGGTCTCTGGAACTGAAAAAAATAAAAAAAATTCTGTGCCTTCTGAAATTGTGATGCTCTGGAATGGAAATTTGGGCTAAAAAAGGGGGTCTCAATCCCCACACATAGGTATCACACAATTATACTAAATGCCCCCCCCCCTGAGAATTTCAACCAATGATGAAATGGAATACAATATTTCTGAATGACTGAATGCAGGTATAAACTAACTAACTAACTACCTACCTACCTAACTAGTTAACCCGTTGCTTACGGGAACCGGATGGACCCTGTACAAAGTCTACGGGGATTTACAGAATCTCGTAGTCAACGGCTCACTAACTAACCAACTAACTAACTAACTAACTAGATATGATGGTTGTAGTATTTTTATGCCAAAAAAACCTTTGAGAACCACCTTTGGAGGGTGAGGACCTAATCAAAGATATTGCTCACTTTATTAACCCATTGAGGACTAGACACAAGATATCTCATTACAAGGTCTATGGGAAATGTGTGTTAAAGCAAAATCAAACCGTCTTCAATGGGTTAAATAAATCAACAAACTGTATGATTTCTGAATTATCTCAAAAGGTTTCAAGCATGATCTCTATCATTAAATGAAACCTCAAAACAAAATAGGATTAAAACTCAAGTACTGAAGTGTTAGTTTATATCGAAAGAAGACTTTATCTACACTTGTATGTATTCACACTGTAAAGGAGCATGCAATGTCATTTGCTTCTTTGTTTTTGATGTAGAGAACCATGAACCATCTTTGATTGGAGATATGCTCTTAAATTTGATTAATCAATAAACTGTATGATTTCTAAACTCTCACAAAATCGATCTGGGCATATTTTTGACGTAGAGAACCATCTATGATCAAAGATATGTTGTTATATTTATTAATCAATCAATAAACTGTATGAGTTTTGAATTCTCACAAAATCAATAGGGAATGCTTTTGACGTAGAGAACTATCTTTGATCAAAGATATCCTCTTAAATTCATTTGATTAAAGCAATGAACTGTATAATTTCTGAATTCTCACAAAATCAATGGGCATAGTATCAAATGTTAAAAGAAACCTCAAACAAAAATATTCACGATTTGATTTACTAAAGGTACTAAAGAGCTCTATGGTGCTAATCAATGAGACAAGCAAATAAAAATGGTAATCAAGTCTAAAACAATGCTGTTCTGATTTTCCTTATCCACTTTTTCTTTTTTAACAGGGATATTTTGAAAAACCCAAACACCTCCCCCCCCCCCACTAAGCTTATGTATATATACCAATATGTACAGTATTCATTGCAGAATTATTTTATGAGGACTATTCCTCTACTGTACAAAAATGTTATAATAAGTGACTGTTATAACTCTTATTCTTGAAAGGGTACCATTTACATGCATGGTGTGAAACTGCACATGCAACATGTTGAGAGTTAACTAAAATGAAAACAAAATAGCAGAAATAACATACTTTACAAATGTTAGCCACATTAGGACAGACATTGATACAGTCATTTAGTGATGAAGATGTTCAAAACCAAAATCAGAATGCATGGGGAGAAGTTCACTGCCGTAAGCTACTGTTAGTTACATACTCTACATGCATTTCAATGAATGTCATTTCTGCTAAGTGGAGTGAATAATGGTTGTCTTCTTTGGGGGCACTTTCAGTCAATGTCAATTAACGAGAACCCCCAACATCATATACAAATGTTCAGTATGTGACCCGCTACACCTAATGGACAGTGTTTTATTAGAGGTCGGTCTCGAGGCCAATTTCTAGCAGCCTCGGTCTCGGTCCAAGTCACCTGTTCAAACCCATGGAAAGTTGAGTTTTCGGTCGGTCTTGGTCTCGGAACCCGTGGTCTTGGATACAAGTCTGCCCAAGACACCTTATGGAACATCCTAAACTGAGCTACAGCAAAGATGCCAAACCTCTTATGAATAAAAAAAAAGTATTTTTAGTCTGCAAAATAGTATTTTGGCTTGAAAAAACTGTATTTTTATCTATTTTCCATAGAAGTGTGCACATAGTGATCTCACAAGGAATAAAAAGTATTTTGAGCCATTTTGCTCAAAATCACAAGTATTTGCAACTGCAAGAAAGGAACACCTGGCATCACTGCTACAGATATATGAATCAGGAGAATTGTCCAAAATCTCAGAATTGAGATAAGGGAAATCGCTTGGCGCATACAAAGTGTATCTTGACTGATTTTTTTTTTTCGTGAAAATATGTTCTATAAAACAAATATGTACAACATAGTGTATGACACACAATTTTGCTGAAAAAATGATATTACAAATTACATTAAAATGTATGATAAATGAATAGATAAAACAATGAACAAATGAATGAATACAAATGAAGAATAATAGATAATAAATAATATATATAGGTCTGTCCACGAAACTCGGCCCCAAAATGTGACATTTTGATGGAAAATAGAAACATTGGACAATGCCTGGATTGTTGTTGGTGTTTCTATTTCAAAAGTGCATGTTCAAAGAACCTTGATCAGGATACATGTTTTGAAGGGAAAGAGTATCTTCACAGGCATGTCAAAATTGCGTCATATGTCAATGAAGTGTGAAATTACCGACTCTAATGGACACTGGTGTGTCGGCCATCTAGAGTCGGTAAGTAGTATTGCCTGTGCTTTTCTAATATATATAAGTGAATTGTCTCTAAATGTATCACAAAGTTTCTATAACACCTTCTTTTCTGAATGAAAAGTAAAAACATTGTAAAATTAAAAACAACTAATGCTCTTAAAATACAGGTAATCTCCATTTTGTTTAACAGAATACCGCACTACAGGGTGGACACCACAGTTATGTTTTTGTGTATTTTTAGTTTTTTATCTTGTTTATACCCCCTAAAATGTTATACAGGAGGTAGCCCTGTTGATTCTTACCCTCAGAGTTATTTTCTTCCAGGACATTGAGTCTTGTTGTGCCAGCACAGTGTCATTGCTTCAAAAATACCGCACCTACACCGCGAACACCACATTAATTTCTCCTTACATTTTCTTTTCCTGAGAAAAATGTGGATGATTTAGGGCAATTTTTGTTGTCAAAGTCCTTAACCTCAGAGCCCTTGGCATAAAATTTAAGACTTAAAGGCGATCAATTTTATGGTTATTCCTGTGTAAATGAGTTACTCTTACCGGACACTACCTTAAATTTAGGGCGGACCCACGGCTGTAGTGGCGGTATCAAGTTTTTTCATGACGGCCCACCATTTCAAGATTAGCCAAAGTTAATTTTTATGGTTAAGAAGTACATGGTTTCTGAATAAGAGTTGACTGTAACATTTTATTCCTTTGTTAGTATTTGAATGATATTTCTGACTTTCAAATGTATTTCATAATTTTTAGGCATTTTCATGTCACCACTTTGGTTGACTAAAAAATCAGGTCGTGGACACCACACAATTAATTAAGCATTAAAAAAACAAAAAGGTCAGAGGTACCATGGTGATTTGTTGATAGTTAGATATGGGTTCTGTCAACAATAATACCCTGTGATGTTATCAATTTAGGCAAAATATTAGAATGCATTGTTACTTATGAGGGAATGACCTCAATTTTTGATAAAGGTCCAATTCGTGGACAAACCCATATACATAAAATTTAGAATTAAAATGAAAATGTATAAAATCAATCAATTTCGTAATTTGTCCTGAAGTTGTTTACCATGTTACTAACTACTTTCTACGAGTTGTTGCCAGTTAAGTACCAAGGAGGCACATTTTCAATTAGAGTTTGAATAACCTTGAGAAATCACCCTTTTTTTTCTGGAGGTCACATCTCCAGTACTATTCAAAAATTACCATCAAAAATCGTCACAATTATACGTGCAGATAAATGTTGTGTGAGGAGAATATTCACCCTGACATTGGCAGCTACAGATCAGCTCTAGTTACGGCTCTGGCAGCATAATCAGCATAGCACCTCTACTGGTGGAGTTCAGGAAATACAGTTGCATCAGGACCTTTTCACTAAACTAATATATTGACCGAATAGAGAGGACGTGTGTGTCGTGTGTGTGTGTGTGTAGTGTGTACTGCTGTGTGTGTGTGTGTGTGCTGTGTGTGTGTGGTGCTGTGTGTGTTTGTATGTTGGGTGTGTGTTTAAGGAATGGGAGTGTGGGGGGGGGAGGGAGTAATATTTGCTGATCTTAAATATAAACATTGTTAAATTCAATTGTACAACCTTTACAAATACCTAAAAACAGCTACATGTATGTGTGAATATAATGAACTTGAACGACATGGCTGTACATTCATATGCTGTTATTGTGAGTGACTTGAGTGCTACCAGGTGGAAATCAAAATTACTGCTGATGTGAAATACATGCAATGTACTATTGTTTGGCTATTAACAGGTGGACTGGAGCTGCAAATACATAGATCTAATATGATTTAAATATAGTAAAAATAGAAGCTGTTCACGCATAGAACATGAGCGTCTCAAAAAGCACACCATTGGAGCAAATATGTATATTTTGGTATTATATAAACTTCTGACTGGGCCGCCAGTCTTTACCACGTGTGAAAAACAACATTGCCTATTTTTAGTACCGCCAGCAATTATCACTTCTATCTGTTGGGGGCTCAAAATAGCATTTTGACCCTAGGTTGTGCAGGACAATGTTCCATGAATTGTTTACTAAAATTTGAAGTCTATTTGAGCAATGTCTTTATCGAGTGATTGTTATGAAATTGGAATGGATAAATAATTAGACATGCAGATAAATTGTTAAAATTACCAATAGAGGATAGTACATGTATATATGATACAACCAGGTAACATTATTGAAGAGTTGAACTAGGGTCAACATGAGTGTTAGGGTTAGAGTTACAACCTTACCCTAATCCTAACCTAACTGAAGTCCAACTTTTTTGTTTGCCTACATCACCACGGAAACTAATTGGAGAAAACTACAAGTCAAACACACAGTATAATAGCAGAACAAACAAACCTCATCATATAGAAAGCCAACCTGTCTGTAGTGGCCAAAAATTATTCCCTCAGAGATAAATCATGTTTAAAGAACCTGTCTATAATAGCCAGACCTGTCTTTTCAAGGCCACATTTTTTTGTTCCCTTGGATGGCCTATTGGACAGGCTTTCACTTACTGTGTTGTGTAGGCGCCCTCTCTGTCTGATCAGAGTACATCGTAATAGTAATGACGCTTAGTGCAATAACATACTGCATGGAAAGCAATTTTTGTTCTGCTAATGACATTGGCCAAGCATAGAGCATCTTTTTGCATACATGTATTCAGAGAAGCTAATCAATCAAGCTTCAATTCCTCTTAATCCACACTAATCCTTCTTTAATATATTCTCACTAATTCTTCTAATCCTCATGATTCCATTTAAATACAGTGTGTCCCAGAAAACAGGAAACGAGTATTGGATTGAAGATATTTCAATATCTTAAACACAGTATGGAAAAAATAAGTTGCTACATGGTTGGAAAGCATATTTTCTCCTCTTTTCATTTGTACTAGTCACAGAGATTCCCATTCACGGCATGGCCTGCAGCAAAGATTCTAATAGAAGGGACACAGGTATAAAATCATCTTGCACGACAAATTTGCAAATTCAAACTTTCATTTGCTGATGTATTCTGAGTATTTCGACATTGAAGGCACCATTGAAAGCTGATTTATCATTCTTTATATGATACCCATATTCGTGAAAATTAGCTTTGCATCAATGAGAAAAGGACAATTTGAAATGATGCTTGCTTCAGAAATGCTTCCAAAATGCATTCCATTAACAGATTTTCTGGAATGGGCAGCCAGCAAGCAATATTAATATACCCCATGCGACATGACTCGCGAGCTTATTGTTGTGTCGCGAGCAAGATATTATGTTTAAGTCAGCCGTGCGGAATGTTATTGTTCTGTTCGCTCTCGTTCTGAAAATTTATTCATTTTTAAAAATCACTGCAAAACAGCATGTTTTAAATGTTTACTTGTTCTCCGGCAATACATAATTCATTTTTTTACGCCTGAGGTGTCATATCAAAGAGAAAACTTTCTGAATTTTTACGTCATGCTTTTATTTATTCAAAAACAATAACATTTTCTACATGAAACATGACTCGAAGATGAATGATGCTTCGCAGTGCAAATGTAATTTCGGTAGCACCAATATCCAGTTTTAGTGCCATTATTGCGAGTGAATAATTATAAAAGATAATGCTATCAAATGAAAGCAAGAGGATAGAGCTTTACAATCATACCTAATTGTATTAAGAAACTATCATTATAGATAGAATATTTTGCGATGAAATTCCGGTTTTCCTTTTTCTGCGGACACACTGTATTAACTGTGTCAAGTGCTTGTGATAGAGAGAGGTTGGGCTACTTTAGTTCTGACAACTGTGACATAATACAATCATGCTACAAGGATAATCAATTGTAAAGACATTCACCTCAGGGCTATCACTTTACATCAGGATTAATCCCAGTACATAATGTTTTGCAAGAATATTACATTTTGTTCGCCCAACAACCATAATACAACTTTTCTGAGAGGCAGTAGTACCCTTCTACATTGGCATGAAAGTTTTTAACGTGGTAATCTTCCATTGGATATGGACAAATTTCATCTCAATATCTACTCAAAAAAATCAATCACAGTTTTTACTTTTCAGTCAGACAAAAACCATCAAAAAAACACATTGCCAATCAGTTCTAACACATTCAATAAACAGTGCCAGTCTTGGGTTTTTGCTTCATGTTTACTTTTTATGTGTATTTAATATCTGGTAGCCTTTGTTTGGATCGTGGTATCGACTGTTTTCTCTTCTTGTTTGTATTTTAATAAGTGATAGTTCTGTTGATTTATTTATGATTTACATTTCTCATATTTGTTTTATATTCATTTTCATATAACTGTATGTTATATAACATACATGTATACATACTTGCTGGAAAACAGCCTCATGGCTGGGATCAAATTCCTATAATCATATTTAAAAAACAAACCAAACAAATATACTACAAGCAACACATACTAAATTCCCACATTAACATGGTTCCACATGAGAAGTCCACTCAATGCATCTCACACTCTCATTCATACAAAAACAACCTGCATAAATGTACCCTGAAAGAAAAAATGGAAGAAAAGTGAAACAACATAAAATCAGGCTTTATGAATACAATTTTTTTAAATGACATACAAATTAACAACATTACTGACTGTACAAGCTGAGATTGCTGTTATCTTCCAAAATTTAACATTAGTAGTTGAACATTTACGATGTACAATATACATACATGCTACATCATACGCTATTAATCTACAGTATACATAATATAATCACAATATACTAGATTATAATAGACTTTAAATGCAATATATTATACATTATTATGACAACAAGTGAAATTTGACTGTGATGCAGGTCATTTCTCAAAAACAAGAGGGAATCTATTTTAGCATATTCAAGGGATAAGGTAGAATTAATATGAGCAGGGTCAAATAAGCAGGTCAAACTAGAAAATGGGTCGTATTTGTGTTCAGATTATAGGGGGCTACAAAATGCACTTTTTTTTTTACAATCTCAGTTTGTTAAAACTCCCTACCATAATAAGGAGTAGTAAATCACCCTCCATCCCTCAAACCCCCCCCCCCCCCACTCTATCTGGTGATCAGTGCTCTCACACCTTGGAATGTCACAAGAGGTGGGGGTGGGGGTGTTAGCACCCATGGGTAAGACCCTTTTTATTTTGTTGTTGACTTGTTGCCAATCAGTACACCGAGAATTATGTTGGGTAAAATAAAGGACTTTTTTTGTTGCATATTTACTTACTGGGTAAAAGCGGAGGATTCCGTCTGGTCCCCTTCCCCCCCCCCCAACCATTGAAAGAGTTCTAGCCATGCCCCTGTCCCTTTATCATATTTTTCAATTTTGACATCTGATCACCAAATTGGAACTCGACAAATTCAATGAATGTAAACTTCGGCAGTACATACCAACAGACAGATTTGTGTCTGACACGTCCTGTAGTAGTCTTCTGTTCTTTCCTAGCACTTTCTTGAGGGCTCCCAGCCAGCGTTCGTGTGCTCCCCGTAACCGTGGCGACCGGCTTCCTTGTGCTGCCCCCTTTTGAGTAGTTCCACTCCTCATTGTTATGAGATGGAAGCTTGTTTGATATGATTACAAAAAGAGGTTTGTGGACCGTCTAGATTTCACATGAAGTTGGGTAGATGATCAATTCTGGTTGAATATCTGTTGGAGAAGAAATATAAAAAACTGAAATTATATCAAAGACAAAAAAAAACTTAATGTTAGTTGATAAGCTTTAAATACATAGGCTAACATTGTGGAGCTCCAAATTAAAAAAAAATTGTCCAACTTTGCTATCTGAGCTACATAGTAGCGTTTAAATGGACAAATAAACACACTAGAATACTGTTTGGAAATTTATGCTGCCACTGGCAAGATATGAATGAATAAACAATATATACTACCTAGGTGGAGTACGAAATAGCCTAGATCTACAACTAGGAGGAAATGGGTAGGTAAATCCGGTCAACTTGTATATGTTCACTTTTTTTAAGCACTAAATATTCATTTTGAAATACAATTTTTTCAGGGCTTCATTTTTAAACCTTATCAAAGACACTTGGAGCATGGAGGATTATGTAGCTCACATTTTTTAAATTGTGGTCATTATTAGCCTGTGGCTTTAACTGCCAAGAAAACGTCTCCTCTTGGTTTAATTTGGGTTACTGCTTTACTACTTAGAGAATTACCCATTCTTTTAAACTACCAGTATGATTTTTTTTTTTTTAACTATATGAAAATACACTTTTCTTAATTGAAGAAAATAATATGTAACAAACAAATTTGCTTCATAAGTAAAACAAAATGAACTTATGAACACAACAATTCAAAACACAGATTAACATTTACCAATATGTCTTTTTCAAAACACCCAGTAAGTATTTGAGGTACAGTGTACTTTTGTTCATTTTGTGGACTAAGTACCAGCGAGCAGACACTACAAAAAATTACCAGAGAAATAGAAGATGACAAATTGAAGGAATAAGACAGATTCTACAAGTTCTGACCCAAAACATTCATGGCAATATTAATAATATCAAATACCAGCATGTACATTTATGATAAATGACTCATGACTGAGTAGAAATGTTCAATTTCTGGACTAATGTGCCAGTAGACATTGCAAAAAAAATTGCCAGAGAAATAGAAAATGACAAATTGAAGGATAGGAAAGAGTTAGACAACTGATTATTCAATTGACAGCCTGCATAAAACCTGCCATACATGATGTGAAAACAATGTATACGTTTGTATCAAAAAGTAGAAGGGAGAAAAAGGCCTTGGTAATTAATCACTGTAGCAGACTGTGCGTGACATTTTCCTTCACGACACAAAAATGGGAATTCCAGCACCAAAAATTGCTGGAGACGAAAGACGTGTGGAGTATTTTTGATTTGGCCTCGTTAGAGGTACAAAGACAACGACGGCAAAGGAAATTCTGCTAATTAATTACTTGAGCATCGTTTGTCAGTACCTCCTTATAAACAGGCATGAAATGAGACGCTTTGTCATAAAGACTGGCGATAATGTGGTAACAGAAATATATCACTTAGACCGTGGTCACACGGTGAACAAAATGTGA
>JZLH01S0622732.1:12964-56322 GCA_001188425.1 Eucidaris tribuloides | reverse complement strand
AAAATCCGCTATGACGAACATAATTGTCTTTTTTGTAGACATTTTTAGACTCACATAGCGCATGTTTCATGCTCTTTTTCATCAAGCGATAGCTTGTACACATGTCTGCATATTAAAGTCAGACAAAAATGTATGAGCTGCATTGACTCAATCGCGTGTATTCTATCAATTTTGGGTATGCAGTTTAATGCTTGCAAGTATTCAACGATCGAATTCCTCATTTCTTTCGGCAAGGCATAATTGCAAGGGTTGTGAAACCCTGATCATCATGGTGTATTTTTAGCACCGTGATTTATAAAACTCTTTTACACATGGGTTATCGGGTAATCATCGGATCTATGATATGCAACACTCTGGGTGTGAGATTGTCTGCTTCATCGATGATAATGAGAGCGTTTGCCCGTTTTGCATCTCAAGTTTGGATCTGTTTATTTCACAAGCCAGGTCATTGGTAATTTGTCACACGCCCCACACACATCAATAGAGTTTACCCGTCGCCTGTCTACCCTCATTTATTTGTTTCATCAATATTTGCCGAATCCAGAATCGTCTTAAGAGTTTGCATTTTGATGATATTTGCGTTATTCTTGATGAAAAAGATTTCCAAGTTTAGTGCCACGTTGCTTTGCTTCTGCTTTATACAAAACGACATTCACATCTGCCGTCTGGCGTGGTATTTTGCTTTGCGCCATCATAAATGCCGAGAGTATCCAATTCAGGAGGCGGCCTCGTTTACAAGAGAGTTTGCTTGTCAATTTTTTTATTTCTTATTTTTTCTTTATTTTTTTCATTTTTTTTATTATTATTATTCTTTTATTTTTTTATTTTATATTTATTTTTGGGGGGGTGGGGGGTAATTCTGTTTTAGTGTGTTAGCCTGCAAGAAGGGGCAAGTTTGGTGTCGATGATTTCACGAAGATCTCATTTACTGCCCAGTGGCCGTACCTGGGTACGTTCGTCAGAGGAGCCTTTTTTAACGGTTCCGCTGCCAGATCAACTGTCCCGCAAATCCAGAATAAAAGCTGGATTAGTGTTGTGTGCGTGGGGCGTGGGGGGGGGGTGTCAAATATTTTCGGGCCCATTTTTCTGGAGAAGGGGTCCTTTTTGGTACATTGCGTCCCCCTCCCAAATCAGCTGAGAAAAAAAAAGTTCCCTTCTTCCTCCTCAGGCGGGCACTCTTGCTCCCCCCATATGTACCCTAGTGTACTGCCTTTTATCTAAACTTCCTCAAAAAGTTTGGAATCTTAGTTTGATCCGGTTATATCTCCATTTCGTAGTATATAATCAATGCAAGTTGTATCATACGGAAAGATTATTCAATTTTCTTAAAATGATACCCATACTTAATTATGATCATGCCATCAGGGTAAAGTCCAGTATCTTAAATGTGGTTTAAAGGTGTAAATTGAAAGCTGCAAAATGACCAAGTTTGCGCATGTCACCAATTTTTGGCTGTTATTGACGAGTGAGTTTCCAATGTCTTTTTGGGTTATGCATTCTTATGTGACACTGATGGACTTGAACAGACACACTGCAAAGTAAGCTAACAAAAAAATAAACAAATATGTATCGGCATTTTCAAACTTGCCCGGCTTTATCTCCAGACTCATCACATTTACACAATTTACACAACCAAAGTAATAAAAAAAAAACTGGCAGGCTTGATGGGACGATAATGGATGGCCTGCATGCAGCCCAGACCTCAACGCCCATTGAACATCTTATGAGATTTCAACTGGCCGGGATGCACGGAGAGAAGTCACAAATGCATCGACTTTGCAGGTCTGTGCGTCAATTACTGATGGACGGAATGCACATTTTCACCAGTAACGAATCGCTACGCTATCAACAGCATGGGGAAAGGTGCAGGCGGATGGTGCAGGCACGTAGGGTCGTCCACCCGATAAAACTAACTCTTTTATGTCATTAAACAATAAGATTGATCGAAATCAAGATTCACGTGAAAGAGACATGAGATCCATGCAAATCAAGCCCATGTCGACTGTTTTATTACTTTGTTGTTGTTAATGTGGTGAATTCTTGTGAGCATTAAATGCCAAGTTCTGTGAGATTAAATGTCCAATTTGTAAATTGCGCATACCTGTTCGTATGTTTTTTGTTTTTGTTTACCTTTTTGTTTGATTTGTTGCTTACTTGTGCAGGTGTGTGTTTCATTCCATGCCAAGTGTTCATATTAAGAGTGCATAACAACCAACGAGACATTTGGGACCTCACTTCATCAACAACACCAAAATTGGGTGACTCACCGAACTTGGTCATTTGCAGCTTTTCAATTTACCACTTTTACATACATTTTTAGATACTGCACTCTCCCTGATGAATAATCTAACAAGTTAGGTATAATTTTTAAAGAAATTAAATAATCTTTCACGATTGATACTATAGTCTGGTACGGAATGGGGGGGTCCATGAACCCCCGACAGCATTTTTTTAACTTACTTTTTTGTAACCCTAGGTGTCTAGTTTAAGATTTTAATGTTCAAACGAAATCGTGTCATGGGGGTCATTGGGTGGCCTCTTAGCGGCCATCTGATTTTGTCGAAAATCTCTAATTTCCATAACTTTTTGACTACACAAATACGAGACAATAAAACACTTTTTCAGATAATATGACATGAACATCATTGAGATGGTTATTTTTATGATTAGAGCACGTTGGATACCGAAAAAGTCGAAAAAATGTGCGAAAAATTGGCCAAAAATCGTTGTTTTTAAAAAAATGCAGGTAAAAGCCCCTTTGGTAATTAGTAAGATGTGTTTTGGATGATGGTCACGGTCAATCAGGCACAGGTTTGCGTGTGTTAAATGGTTTTGTTTTGTTTAGTTTGCTTTGTACTTTCAACTCATGAGATACATTGTATTTAGATTTAAATATTAAAGCGGTAAAATCAAAATTGTGCCACTATTATACTACAGTCTAGTACATATGGCACAATTGTGTTTTACCCTTTTTGTAGTTAATAACATATTTGAGGATAAAACAAGCAAATTGAACAACAATAAAGACAGTTGAAAGTAAGATCTATGCTCTGGATGCTGAGGTAAGCGACGTTGGTCACAGAAGTATTTCTAACTGTCAAGAGGGGCGCCTGTTTACTTGTACATTTCTTTGAGCCGGCTGGCATATTATTTGGTTATTATAGTATATCAGCATATCGCTCCCGTTAGATTTTTGTGCTTGATTGAATTTCTTTTTTGACTGTTTTGCTTCTATAGGGTCTAACCTATCAGAATTCACGGGGTACAAATTCAGGACCCTGCTTATGTTCCTGGTGGATGGGGGGGGGGGTCCTTACCGATCAACACAAAGCTATTTTGGCCCTTTGGCCAAGGGGCATACTGTTCCCCTTCATATTTCTACATTTGGCAGGACATTAATCAAAAATTTGGCACAGATGTGCTGAATAGTTCACACTCTACAATCACACATCATCAATAATTCTTGATGGTTACCAGCATCGGAGCAGTAATATCCTGTCAAATATGAAAAAATATTGTGAAAGAAATATAAGAAAATGATAACCACTGTTTCAGTTTGAGGGCCATAATTGTTACATAATCACTGAAAAATTGCATCTTAATTTGAGTTTTCACACATTTGAATAATTATGGACAAATTTTCGTTTAAAGCAACATCTTTATTGTATTTAAAGGTCCAAAAGGCCACAATTAAAATAATATATTAGCAATAAATGTACCTAATACAATACATGTGGGCGACCAGACAATTATATTGAAAATAATTTAGATTACCTCTTAAAATTAATTTCTTGTGATTATAATTGCATGATGAATTATTAGTCTCAATTCAGTTTTCTTTTGTAAATCACTATTCAATCATGCGCTGCGATTTTTTTTTGAAATATGTAATGTGATTTTGCTTTAGAATGAATATAGAAAAAACTAAAATTATTCAAAATCTGTGATTATCTTTATAAATCTGTTTGAAATATATTTTTATTTCAGAACTTGGGTGGCATTTGGTCATCTATAACACAAAAAGAACAATAAATGAAGTTTTTAAAGTGCTATATTTATGATTGGCACGCGCAACCGGATGTTTGCTCATTTTCTGTGAGAAAGCGAAGTGTGTTGTTTTTTGTTTTATTTATTCATTAACGCGGATAAAAAACTTGCTATCAGCCGTTTAGACTGTTTTTCAGCAAGTTCCGTATATACATCATTAATTACAAACAGAAGGATTACAAAAGTTAAGCTTCAACTAACATAATAACATAACTCACAGAACATAACTATACTGAACTACATAAATACCAATAAAATAAATCATATTGTTATTTGACAAATTAGAAATATAAACTGTGATGTGGCACAAAGAAAATTTGACTTCATTCAAGAACTCAAATACGACAAAGATATTCACTAAATAGAAAGTGATATGCGCAAAATGAATGAAATCATAATTCAGAAAGAAGAAGAAGAAATATCTTTTTGAAATTGTGATAATGTGGATCTTGTTCTGAAAGATTCGGATAACTGATTGAATAAATGGGTTGCAATGTGAGTGTTACTGTTTTTACAAAAATTCTTTTTGGGTTTGGGCAATTGTAATAAAAAGCAGAGTTTCTGAGATTATAGATGACACTTTATATTTTTATGAGAATGAAGCACGTCTGGAATTAAGTATAGAATTTGAAGATTACACTTGAAAAACTCTTGGTAAATTTTTTCCGCTGTATTTTATTTTCCGCGTAAAATTTCGTGCAACCAAGAATGTGCGTGATGGTATTTTCTTCATCACACTTCCTTCATTGCCATTGAGTTCAGAATACACCACGTGATGAAAATTAGGCAAATGATTGGCGCCGCGCGCTATGCATCGCGAATTAACTCACGCGCGCGTCCCGGCCATTTGTTCGTTTTTACCGACGAATGAAGATATTTTGCAGAGCGTCGTGTGGAGTCTGCATGCAAAATTAAATGCTTAGTAAGTCCGGAAATTCTTAGCCAGAACTTATTTTGTGAGTTGAAATTAGTCAGCGTCCCATTGATTGATCGTCATTATCGCAGACGTACGTCCATATGTAAGGCTTGGAATTTGCAATTGTGCACATGTGAAACATGTCGTTGTCTACGAAACGAGTGATTCACGGTTTCATTCTGTCTGTCGCGAAACTAATGTTATATGCAAAACGAATGAGTGCACGACAGTTTAACCTCCCTTTTTGTCCGAACTTATACTATAAACAGTTTACATGTATGTGAGATCAAGTGGAATTAACATTGTTTTGGTGATCATTTGAAACGAACATTCTGCAATATAACTTTAATAAAGGATTTTATACAGTGGTTTCGTTTTTGCAAATTATAATTATTCTGATGGTAAATTTTGAGGTGAAATGTGATGTGAGCTTTAGGCAAAATTCGTTACTAACGCTCGGCCGTGCTGTGTTTGTGAATGCCTGTTGTTGTATGGCCTACGCCGTCGCCATACTAGATGTAGTCTGGCATAGCGGGCCTACGCCCCACGTTTTTATGTCCATGGGCCTGGTTATCGGCTTGAATATGTACGCGATCGGGGTACTAAGGTGTTGTGTTTAACTGGTTATAAACTGTGGGACACGAAAATAAAAGGAGATCTTAGGCTCGCTATGCGTCCTTACGGGTCGTACTCCTAACATGAATCGAGCTAGGCGACTCTGTGTAATTATAGTGCGAAAACTCATAGTCATAGGGCTTAGGCTAGTCCTCGCCAAAAAATTATTTCTATCGTTATTGCCTGTTTAAAACGAGTAAGGTTCATGTTGGTTTAGTCTAACGTTAGGATTGCAATTAGAATTAGGATTAGGGGGGAGGAGAGTGGTTTTAGGCGTTATAGGTGTAACCGTTAGGTTGGGTTGGCGGGCCTACTGGGAACATTGTGTCACGACGAGTATATGCCCTGTTTCCAGTCATTATTTCTGCACACATGGTCAATATTTGTTTGTTTTTATTTTGTTGACCTTTAGCAAACAGTCGAAATAAACAAAGCTGGTGGGGCTACTGGACACATGTGTCCGACGAGTATATGCCCCCCCCCCCCCCATGTTCAATTCATTAATTTCTGCAACATGGTCAATATTTGTTTGTTTTATTTTTGTTTGATCTTTAGCCAACAAGTTGAAATTAAACGAAGCTACCTACGTACGTGTATAGTGATTAGTACATTACATAATCAGTTGATTCAGGAATGTACAAGTGTGTGTTGCATTGTTCATGTATTAATATTATTGAACTATTTCAATCCTACCTACAGACTAGAACAAGATCTCCGTTGGTGAAAACAGGCGAAGCAGTGGAAGCAGAATTTCAAATTGTGAGAGATGGATACAGGTATTATGAAACTAGTCCCCCCCCCCCACACAACACACACACACGGTGCCGAAGGACCGCGAGCGTGTTCCCTGAATTTCTGGTAAAAGGTAAATTTCGAATTCTGGGAAATTTTTGCGTCCGAAATCCGTTCGCCGAAATTTAAATACAGGCGTTTATTTGACTTTTCACCTGGAGTTCTTTTGGAAAATATTTTGTTTTTTTTTCTCTCTTTCTCTCTTATTTTTGTACTCCCGAGTCCTGACATTTTTAAAAGAGGGTCGATTCATACATCATCTTGGTCCGTGATATAAAATCAATTTATTGATTAATTCATATTTAAAGGTCTTCTTGAGATTTACATGAGTTCTTCTGGATTACTGTGTAGATACCAAACCATGATCACACAAAACCTATTCAACTATTTAAAATCAAAGAAGTAGTTTGATCATACCTCTGAACATATTGAATAATATATTTATTTCCTACTATCTCATCATTATCAGAGCCAAGATTCTGATATACCTGGTACTTTGTTTTTTTCTTCATTATTTTATTTGTTCATGATTGATTTGTTTCATTGAAAAGCCTATTAATAAGCTCTCATACACATGCTGTATCAACAGAAATAATTCGCAATGTGTTTGAGTGGATACCATCATCGTCAAAGTACTGCAAAAAATTCCCTACGTCATCGGTGCATTCTGAAGCAACTCCCACTCCGCCGTCATATTTGAAAGCTGGCATTGACTTCTAAGCCAATTTCCTTCATGAGTATTTAGTACTGGGAATATGGGCAGGCTGCATTTATGACCAAATAAACACGCCGATACAAACAAGGTTTTAAAAAATTCCCCTCCCCCATCTGGAAAAATGAAATGTGGACAAGTAATCAGTGTCCTCGCAATCTATGCCAGTATTCTGAGCTAAAGTCTAATTTGAGATAAACATGATGTCGTCATGGCGCGATATATGAACGCCAAAGATTTGTTACTGTTCTGTATTTAGTGCAGCTGCGAGCTTGAATCGCAAACGTTGCAAGAAACACTGCAATTCACCCACTGACATTGTTGCCTTTATTGGTGTGTTAGATGCCGGACTTAATCCACTCTGGTGATGTTGGCCATTTTGTAATGCAGAAAAATGTTCAAATGAAGGAAAAAAATACAGAAAAAGATGTGCTATCAGCTTAGCATTCAGACATAACTTCCACTGAATGTATTGCAAAAAATAACCTTATTGATACATTTGATTTTGCTTTCAACATTGCCATTTCCCATAGACTCAAGACGAAATATCTTATGTCAGTCTTTAGTGGGGGCTTACGTCAGCTGCGTTAATGATTTGTCTAAACTTCATTTTTAATAAAAAAGCAATGTAAGGAACAAAGATTTGAGTGTTAAGTGTGTGTTCTGAGTGTGAGTAGGAGGTGGTGTGTGTGTCTGTCTGTGAGCATGTGTTGTCTGGTCTGTTGAGTATGTGTGTGTGGTATATGTGTGTACGTACATGCCGTGCTACGTTTATGTGTATGTGTATGTGTGCACGCTGTTTGTGAAAGCGGAATATATTGTTCTTTGATTTTTTTTTCTATCATACATGTTTACTTCCTGTCTTGTCTGTTGATTGATTAAATAAAGTAACAATGCATCTGGCGCCGCAGGACTGGCGGTTACATAATGTTGGAATTATTCATGAAGATTTGCTGTGAATAAATAATGACATTTTATCTGCTTATGACTAGTTCACTAAGTCCTCAACCAATCATGATACATGTGATGCTGGGTCATTTCACCATGGTATACTAAGTGCCTCCGATAGTGGTGAAAGAGAAACTATTGATGTAATACTGTGTGAATCCACACCCTAATGAACTTGAAATCATTGAATATGTCTTTTACGCCATGCAAGAAGCTCTATATGTTGGTGTAACATTCTCCAATGCTTGCTTGACAATTGAACTCTTTTAAAGTAATGTGTACAGCTTGAAATACCATTCAGATGTGTATAGTTATGTTTATTGTCATTTTATATCACTTTATCATATTATATTTAAGCTATCATCATCATCACCCTTACTTCATATTACTACCCCACCCAATCACCACTCATCATCATCATACCCTCACTATTCACTTACCACCATTTCATCTCACTACCACAATCATCATAATATCAGTCACATATCATCATTCCTTCTCTTCCATCACCATCACTCCACCATCATCATTCACTATTCACCACCACCTCATCATCCTCCTACCTCCTCCTCACATCACCTCACCACCATCATCATCACTACCACTAACACCATCGATTCATCATCATCATAATCATCATCTCATCATCATCTTCATGATCATCCTCCTCCTCCTCCTCAACCATTCCACTATTACTTTGTTGTTCTTGCCAGTTGTAGCTCTTCCAGAGTTTTAATACTTTAACACAATCATCATCAACGCCCCACCACCACCTTTATTGTTATCATTCATCATGGCTGTTGTAAACTCTCCAGAATCTTAAATCTACATTGATCGCAGTGGATTGCTAACGAAAACCAACACACTCAAAACAAACAACAACACACACACAAACTTCAGCAATTATTGAAAATTTAGATTTGATCAATGTACCGTCAACGAACACCTCTGAGTCCGGACAATAGACGAGCGATGGATGCGGATAACTCTCAATCGCTGCAGCGCCAGCAGTTCAGGACCCCTATAGCACAATGCCACTATAGCCAATACTTATCTCCGGTAACACCGGATGCTGAAGCACACTCAACATGTGAAAGATGAACTAATTGCTTAATTAGCCGACGATGAATTATATCACCAGAAAAACAACTATTTTCAATTGATAAAAAAAATAAAAATGAGCAATGTGTCATCATGTGGGAACTGAGTTCACTTTCTATATGTATTCTGTTCTACAGCTGCTGTACTTAAAGTGAAAGGTAACGTTGGTGCGAGCTCAATTAAAAAAATTGTCAAACTTTGATATCTGAGGCATAGTAGTGTTTTCAAATGGACAAATAAACACACCTAGAATTACAAAGTTATTGAAAAGCTATAACTGCAATGGCAAGTTATGCATGAATATAAACATTAAAACACGGGGCGAGTTTAAATAGCTACGTGGTACACACAGAAGTCATGGGAGGAAATGGGCAAGTGAACTCGGCTTCAACTTATGATTTTCCACTTTTTTGAGCACTAATCATTCATTTTGAATACAATTTTTCAGGCGCTTCATTTTTACGGCACTCATCAAAGACGACTGCGTTAGCATGGGGAATCATGTGCTCAGATTTTTTTAAAACTGTGGCTAATATGTTAGCCAATACCTTTAAATGGTGACTTTATGTTTAGAATTGTTGGTTGATATACAAATTTTTCGAATCACATTTTTCACAATATTGGTATTTTCATGCACAGGACATCAGAAAACAAGGCCAAACTACTAAAAATGTTTATAATGACTTGGATTTTTTTTTTTTATATCAGGGAATCGTCGTATCACTATTACATTTCCTATGTCAACAAGGCTCGAGTGTCACTCCAACTTTTCAATTCTATATACAATTTATCTCAAGCATGGAAGTGTTCATAGTGGCATGATACATTTAGATGTCAGGAGTATCTAAACACAAAATAGCCAAATTTCACTTTCTACATTCTGATCAAAAACAATTACACGCCTTTAATTGGTGACTAACTAAAAAAAAAACAGGAAACTTCAACAGCATGACATGAAAATAAGACCAATAAATTAAAAAATACAAACAAACATATGAATACTGTAACATATTGGACAAAGGCCTATCAATTTTCCATTTCCCTCTTACTCATTTTCAGAGATAATTAGGACATGGGCCCGGTACATTAACTTGATTGGGTTGACATAAAAATATACCAATTGGCTTCGTAACCACTTTGCAGTCTATTCATAATGACCACCGAAAATAACCGCCTGAATGTCAATTAAGTACTATAACCAGTGGATATATTCTACTTCTGAAATGTGTTGTCACCGATATGAACCAACTGCAACCTTCTGATCCCAAAGTGACAGCAATGTTAAACTTGCATTTAAAAGTTGTAGCTGAATCCACTAAACTAGGACAATTATTTGTGTGTGTGGGTGTGCTGTGGACTGTGTGTGTGCAGCTGTTGTGTGCGTCGTGTGTGTGTGCGCACGTGTGTTGTGTGTTGTGTGTGTGTGTGTGTGTGAAGTGTGTGTGGATGTGTGTGGCACTGTGTGAATGTGTGTGTGGTCGTGTGTGTGTGCGTATGTGTGTGCCGGTGTTGTTGTCGTGTGCAAGTGTGCTGTGCGTCACCTGTGTGTGTGTGTGTGTGTTGTGTGTGTTGTGTGTGTTGTGTATGTGTGAGTGTAGCATGTGTGTGTATTACTGCGTGTGTCTACACATTATTACATGTACCTAACTGGCACACTCTTAGAATACTAGTTTTTTGAATGATCCACCTCTTCTCTTCTAACTTTCGCGCTTCGCCACTCTTTTAGAATGTATTTATTTCACATCCGGTTTAAGACAACAGCCCCTGGAGCAGACCTAACTCACTTTCTTAGTTAATCTTAATGATTGTCGTTTCTTCAGTTCAATGACACTTGCTTCAGCAACAATTACTCTGATGATAAATTCATACATCTATTCCCAACATCAAACCTAAACTTAACCCAACTTAAACCCTAACCCTAATCTCATTCTTATTCTGCACTGAAAATACAATGAACTATCTAACCTAAACTCATTGGTCATTCTGAAATATTGTCACCGAGTTCTGTTACCTTCAGAAAGTTGGGGTCACTAGTTCATTGCACTATTCCTGTGTGTACGGTCTACTTCCATTTGGAACACCAAAATGAATACTACAAAGACCATAAATAATACGGAAATATCCTGCACAGGAGTGCAAGTGAGTTTAGAGCAGTGACGAACAACTTGCACCTACGGACTTCCAACTCGTTCAGCTTCTGTCGTTAAGTCGTTCACTGAGTAGTTACCTCGAAGTTCATTTGTGAACGGAATAGCGTCGCGTCATTCGGGCAAACTTGAACAAACCAAACCGGGTGGAAGTGGGGAAAGGTTACTCCTCTGACTGAGTCCAACTAATATGACACAGTTGTAAACAAGCATCACACGGACGATGGAACAATTATGATTTGTTTCTAAGATTTTCACATTAATTAACGGCATTAACATGATTGTGAGGAAGGTCAAAAGTTCTCAAGAACCAAATGGTTGAAAACATTTACCAATATATACACTGGCAAGAGATGTCATTTAGGCTGAAAGATTTGTTCTGGAATCGTGTGTGCTTGAGGAAAACTGATGAGCATTCATTTACTGTATTCGAATCAAAATACAATCTGATAGGAATATCAACCCTTTCGAAAGGCAACACAAACAAATTGTCTGTCACAGCAATTTCTGATAGTTAGAGCAGGTACAGTTCATTTGGTAAATGAAAAAAAAATTACAAAATTCTTTGCAATCTATATTTTAGATACACCTATCATCATTTATGCAATGCCCTGAATTGTTCGGCTCTGAGATTCCTCCTTTTTTGAGATATTACTCAAATGTAAAATTTCGGGGGGGGGGGGGGAGACCCAGACATTCCCCATAGGTTAATGGTACATACGCGTAGATGCTCTCTCTTTAGTTTAAACATTGTCATTTGGCCTATATCAATTTTTAGTAGTTTGATGTGTTTCTGATCACCAAAACTATACTTTGTGTTCGTTCTGCTAGAACAGACATGTTTTCCCAGTGAAATATAGATAGCAATAACACTAAAATAATGTTACTTGATTTATCATCTGCTTGTGGTCTTAAAACTGATTCAATCCTGGTTATTTCACTTAAGCTCTTATTTTTGTCATTAATGTGGCAGTTTCATCCATCACCTCTTCATTCATCAACTCAACACCAGTGCTCATGTGAAAAGTATAATCTGTATAAATTGGCATTACATCAATGTAAGGTGTCAAAATGAAGGCAGGAACGGTCAAGTATGTTTAATCATTTGTGCTTTCAACATGCTTCTACCACATTCATAGCATAAAGTCTACGCTCAAAAAAATATAACAGTAACTCCACAAAAATATTTGCTCTCACTTAAAAACAGTGGTAACAATAACTCTAATAGCTGTGTTTCATATTCATATTATTGTATTCGTAACAAGTCTGAAGTGATTGATAAGGCTTACAGTGTTTTTTTCGAAGTCAATATGAGACTGTGACCTTGACCTTTAACTGGAACTGATTAATGATAAATTCAGATCCACATACACATTTTCATTTTTATTTTCATATAGAAGTTTGGTACACGGCGCAGGCGCCGGGTAACGGCTGGGTACTGACCCAGTCCCTAAACCGGTGTCCTGTTCATTCTCAGGACACGCTCTTTGTCAATTCCTTTTTGGAATCGTATTACCAGGGATAGTGTATGTTAAAATTTTTCAACTTCATTAAGTGCTAATGGGGACGCTTCATTACTATTAATACAACATATTCCGGGTTGCTGTAATGGCTGCCGCACAATAGAACCTGGGTTAGATGCTAACCGGGCCTGCAAATGTAGTCTGCGGTTATGAATTTTGGATCAATGACAGTGAATACTTTCACACGCCAGTCACTTGGGTGATTTGAGCGAACTTCGTCGTCTGAGCATGTTTACACTGAACGTTCATCAGTTAACATGTTTTTTTTCTTTTTTTTTACAACAACCTCTCTTTTTAAACTTCTTGTTCCCCCCTTCACCAGTATAATGAATCATAAGGTTGGCAATGAATTCGAAAGGACACTCACTTTCAAAGATCTATAGTATTTATATTAAACATGGAGGAAGTATGAAGATGAAGGAGAAGATGAGGAAAGTGAAGAAGAAAGAAATTAGGAAGAAGAAACGAAGAAGACAGTAGTAGAAGAAGAGAAGAAAGAAGAAGAAGAGAAGAAGAAGAGAAGAAGAAGAAGAAGAAGAAGAAGAAAGCAGAACGAACGAAGAAGAAAGAAACAGAAGAAGTAGAAGAAGTCAAGAAAGAGAAGGAGGAGGAGGAGCGAGGGGAGGAGGAGGGAAGAAGAAGAAAACGAAGAAGTAAACGTTGACTTTGCGACGTTGCTTGTTAATGATAGCAAATAGAATCAGGAAGGTCACTGTTTGTGTGGATATCCAATGCAAAAAAGGGCATCTGACCACACACACCCCTTTCCCCCTCTACTCCCCACCCAATACCTATCCAATAACTTGCACCCCCCCCCCTAACACACACCACCTGTCCATTTGACAAACAAAACCCTGGCCTGACTGCACCCCTTAGTACTCATAGCCTGTGATCGATGGTGGCATTACCAATTCAAAACGGCGGCTGTGCATGACCTTTACTCCCCACGACAGCTCAATGACTGAGCGATGATGCATGCTGTCGGACACGGTTGAATCAACGACAATAAACAAAACAACAAAACTGGGGCAGAGTTTGTGGAGAAGATAAGCAACAACACAAAACATTGACTGGGAACACAGATCAAGCTGAATTTGTGAACCTTAATTTTTTCAGAGTTATACAACCAAGCGTCCATATTTCCCTAGAGGACATAGAGTTTCTCTTTAGTGGCTGACTTCCAGACGTTTGAACAGTTAGCCAACCTACTGTATTACTAGGGAAGTTACTTCTATCGGTCACCTGCCTTAACTAAAGTAGTTTGATGAGATAGACTCCATATCATAGGTTTTATGGGTGTGAAGACCCCAGCTGGCAGGGCATGTGTCACATTCTGTAGAGGGAGAAATTTGCACGGGTCTGGAACCAAGACTAGTTTCTGTTATTATTGTAGCAATCTTAAAAGCCAAAGTAGGGTTGAGTAAAAATCACTAGAGGTCTGGAACTGAGACTGCGTTATTACTCGCCTGCATTATCTCTCCTTAAAGCCAGAGTAGAGTTTTTGTTGACTTGACATTCTTTTTTTCATTTCGTCTTCTTAAATTCTCGGTTTGTTCATGCCAAACATCGAAAAACTCATCATGGTTTTAGAGACAATCTTGTGACTGTTTATCTGCAAGCAAATTTTTGTATTTTCTTGTATCAAAAGATTAAAGTCCCAGTTTAGGTTTTGGGGATTTTTTGTTTTGAAGTCTTTATGTCCCAAAGTCATAACCTGCAATAATAGATTGCAGGGGTTCATGACTTCGGGCATACAGCTTTCATAATAAGCATAAAATCCCCAAAACTAAACTGGGCTTTAAGCCTTCCTTTACCCATTAGCTAAAGGAACTGGAATGTATCACACATTAACTCTATAAATTTTTAGATCTTGGAGGCAACAAGGGTCGTAAAACACAAGTATTTATGGTAAACATATTTGGAATTGAGCGGAAAAGTACCAAGTGATAATTACGTTGTATTGACACAAATGACACCCAACCTACATTCATGGGGATTATGTAAAGACAGGAATTCCGGTAATTAAGTAATAACAGGTATTAGATTCAGGAAATTTTCATGTTTTGTAATCAAACTATTAATCCAGAGATCAGACTGTTAGGAGTACAGAGAAAGACATATTATTTCATAAGGCCAAAGCAATTGACATTCTCTCTTTTACAAAACAATGTGGTCAGCAGTGAAATTCCAATTAAATTGGAGAAAAACTATTTTAGAAAGCGAAACAACAACATCTTTGGAATGATTAATTTCGTAGCATGAAGCTTTATGTAGCTAAAGAATGGATCTTCATGAAATTTGGCCTAGTGCCAAGATTCAGAGTTTATCACTGAAATAATAATCTTTCATCATACAAGATGCATTAGAGTAGATGAACTTTCGGCCTTGAATATGGGTGAAGAAATATAATAGCGCAACGAAAAAGAGTGATGACTACATAAATAATCTTTTAGTAGTTGAGTCTCCCTTGGGGTCAGATAGGCTATTGAGCAAGAATAGGGTGTATGATAAGCATTCTAGAGCACACACACACACACGACAACAAACACACACACACACACACACACACACACACACACACACACACACCCATCACACACAACATCACACACACACACAACACACACACACACTACACACACACCACACACACAACACCACACAGCATGCACAAAATAGCCTGTTTCGGAATTACGCATTTTTGCTCAAAAACTGCGTGACGTCAGATAAAATCAGTTCACTTTAGTTGGCATTTATGAAATTTTAATGCGAGAACTACAGGGAAAAGAACTGAGAAATGATCACCGACGATCTGCGCAATCCTAAAAGGCGTCAGATATTTCTCACAATTTTGCCTGTACTTACAGTTTCATTGATTTTTGCACGTGAAGTTATTTAATGTCCTTCATTAATTGAGAAAAAGACCCTCTTTCCATTTTACACAAAATGCACAGAAACAAACTATAAACATGTATGGATAAAGGAGCACTTCAAGTGAGAAAAGCTATATTTACATTTCAAATGCAATATTTCATGATAAGTCTCTGTGAAGACATATATTTAATTAGTATAGTGATAGTCCAATGATCCTTTGACCAATTTGAGGAATTACTAATTTGAATCAATTTCAAGAATTTTTGTTATTAAAAGTTTGACCAATTTATTTCAGCAGTCCTTAGACTTTTTTTGTGAAGCAATTAATGGTATTATATAACATTGTACACAATGCATTATGGAATGCACAATAGAAGCACCAGAAAACTGTATTCAGAAATAAATGTCTCACAAACTGATACTAATTGCATGGTACAGAGACATGCGCATATGCTAACAAAATGGACAAATATGCTGCTGTATGGTTACTTCAAGTGATAGGCTAACATTGTGGAGCTTCAATTTAAAAAATTGTCAAACTTTGATATCTGAGCTACATAGTAGTGTTCAAATGGACAAATAAACACCTTAGAATACAAAAGTTTGGAAAGTTACACTGCCAATGGCAAGTTATACATGAATAAACAATAAAACTCGGGGCGAGTTTTATTAACCTAGGTGTACACACAGTAAGTCTATGGGAGGAAATGGGCAAGTGAATCTGGTCAACTTACGATTTTCACTTTTTTAAAGCACTAAATAATCATTTTGAAATACAATTTTTTCAGGGCTTCATTTTTAGACCTCATCAAAGACACTAGTAGCATGGGGAATAATGTGGCTCAGATTTTTTTAACTGTGGTAAATGTTAGCCAATACCTTTAAAATGGAAAACGGGTGTGACTAAGATTGTATATCTGGCCACTTTTCATCTTTTTGATGGTACAATCAGTATCGGGTTATAGTTTATATAAAATATATGTAAATAAATTCATACATATATACAGATAAATAACTCCAAGAGGAAATGAAGAATGTGGTCTATATCGACAGGTTTTTAATCATTAAACTTGTCTGCAAGGGAGTCATTTCAGTGGCCACTATGGGTAGGATATCTGCTGCAGAGAGGTGGAAGCTAAGACAGGCTGGACTCCACATATCTCTATTTGCGTCACATTGAAAAAGATCTATGATCGAAACATACCTTTGGATTACTCAGGGCATCACTATGCATTTTCATACAGGCATATTAAATTGTAATCAAATGACACAATTTTTTCTATCACTCCATTTATATATACCGTCATACCCGTTTTGGTGGCCACCTCTCTATAGCAGTCAACCTGTCTATAGTGGGCACCTACATGATTCCCCTGGAGACAAATTATGTGTTAAAGAAGCTGTCAATAGCAGCCACCTGTGTATAAAGGCCACTTTTTTGTTTCCCTTGGGTGGCCTCTTTAGACAGGTTTTAGTGTATATAAACAAAGATTGAAATTAATGAATACTCACCTCATTTAAATTATATGCACACAAAAGTTTCAAGTTACAAGGTGGGAGGATGATCGCACGACAATGTTTTGATAGTAAGAGCCATTTTTCAGGTCAGGTGAACTCCTTCCACATCTAAGGAAGACGACCAGAATGTTTAACTCTTAAAGTGCCACAAAAATTATAGCTCTAAGGACATTGTGTGTATTGTATGGTGCAGATTTGCGACTTAGGCACATTAAGAGTCAAGAAAAAATAGTTTGAAGACGGATCCAATCCAGACGCAGCTCTGTCGTTCAGCAACGAATGACAATCGTATTCACTGATATAGTGATGTTTTCAGTATAATCCAAATCACAGGGCTGATTCAAACAAGCAGTGTTGCTCAAAAAGTCACACTCCAAACTAAGAAAAAAAAAGGAGCTCCGAATGATAATGTATTAATCGACTTCCAGATTAACAGTCAGAAAGTTGCACAGGTAGTTGGAGGTATACCTCTGGGCCTGAACAGGTTATGAATCATGGTTCATAAATACGCGTGTCTCGTAAGTCCTTTTGAAAATTGCTCGGAATCCTATTGTTGCCCGGCAGATAAAACAGCTCTGGTCTGTTATCCGTGTTTGATATCTACGTAGATTGAGACAACGGCACAATAGTGCATTTCAATATCGGAGCGCCTCCTTTGATTAATGGTCTTAACGAGGAATACTCCAAATGATGATCGTGCCGTGATTTGGCGAGCATGCAGGGTAGGAATCAGTGATTGTGAGAGGTTTGGAGGTGAGCATGAGTGTGTGTGTGTGTGTCTACGTGAGTGCACGTGTGTATGTGTGTATGTGTGTGAGTGTATGGGTGTCTATGTGAATGCAGGTGTGTGTGTATGTGACTGTAACTCTGTGTGTGTGTGTGGTGGTGTGTGTGTCATCTACGTGAGTGCGTGGTGTGTGTGTGTGTGTGTGTGTGTGTGTGTGTGTGTGCGTGATTTACGTGTATGTGTGTGGGTGTGTGTGTGTTTGTGCTAAATCAACAGGACATAAGGGACAGGTGTGTTCATAAAGCACTCTTTTAGCCAATTATACATGACTAGCTTCAGCTGCATGCAGCAATGCACAATGTACAAAGTCTAGGTGTCACGAACAATGAGCACACACAAATGCAAAAATCTCCGTCAACAGCCGACAGCCGGGCAACGTTCATCTAAATTCTGCCGATAGCTCATGGGAACGACACCAATTTCTGACCAGTGCTTTAATATTGTGTCACTAGTTCTTTCATTTAAAACACCTTTGACTTGTGGGTGGAGCCAACGTACCATTGCTCACATGTATAACTCAGTAACAAGCAAAGTGCAATTAATTACGGTTCTCAAAGCTAGATATCAAGCACTGTATTTGGAAAGTCATTACAGGTCTTTCACACTTGTAAAATGTAGGCCTATATCAATTGCTTTCATCAATAAACTTAAGGAGAATGATTTTTCCAGTTTTCAAGAAATGTTTACCACTACTTAGGTATTCACAGTATTGACACAAGTGCAGATTTTTTCTATTTTTTTTTCTTCTTCATAAACTCTATGCATACCAATTAAGACATTCTTGTGAACATTTGAATTTTGATTACTAAAAGTATTATGCGTTATGGAAGGAAATTGCAATGGTGTTCTTTAATTATCCACCGACGCAATAATAATAAATTATTCATAACATATCAGTGGGTGTTTAATGGTGTTTACCAGTGCACGCTTTCAGTAGATTACGCCCCGCCCTTTTCTTTCTGTTGCTGTCACATGACGCTTACAACAGTTGTCTTTGATTGTATCTCTTCTGTTCACAGCAACCAATAAGAGTCTTTATACAGTGTATATAAAAATTATTATCTTATTTGCAATCCGCAGACATTGTGGTTGTCAGTGTTATATTCGATATTATCATTACTTTTATTTTGAAAATTATTGTCATGCTTTATGTGCCTGGAATCCAAATCAATCAATCAATCAATCAATCAAATCAATCTATTAAGCATTCAAAAACAAATACACACAAATAGATAAATAAACAGTAAATGAATAAATTAATGTACAAATTTATAAATAAATGTATATATATAATAAATATATAATAGAAATAAATGAATATTAAAAATAAATAAATATTAAAAATAAATAAATATATATAAATCTATAAATAAAAGTCCATAATTTTATATAGGGTGTAATCAGTAAAATTACAAAAATTACAATTATCTACACATTTGTACCTTGCATTGTGACAGAATTCTATTTGATTTTGCACCACATTCACGCTATAGTTAAGGGCTTGTCAAACGTATTGTGAAATTTTGTTTGTAAAAATATAATGTGACTGGCAGACTCTTACTGTATTATCCCTCATGGTACCATTTTGAAATAAGTGAATACAATCCAACCGATAGGTATACATACAACCAATCAACCTTCCAATGACTTCTGCGAGCAGAAAACTGGATTTTGAAAACTCTCCCCCCTCGATCCCCACGACACACGTCATCTCAAACCAATACAGTGACGAGTCATTCAATGAAAATATAAGTGTCCACTTTGCAACGCACAACAACGTGTTTATTCTCTCCGGTGTGAGGGGAATACAGAGAACAGGGACATCAAAGCCCAATGCGGCAGATCCAATGCGTACTATTGAGAAACGTAATCGGGCTATCGTCGTCCGTTAGGCCTTATCGCGTCACTACGGGTCAGATTTCATCTCGTCCCAACAGATCTGGAGAGAGAACTCGTTTGTCGTAAAGCGATACATGTTGTTTTTGTTTTCTGTAAATCACTGCGCAAGACTCACTTTTTAAATAGCCCAGTTATAAAAGAGATAACTAGTGCAGGGTCAAAGAGTTGCGGTAAACGTCCTTCAAGTGAATGCCGACACTATAGATAGTCACATGTGGGATTAAAAATCTCAGTGCAAGATTTCAAGATACCCTTGTGGGGACATGGCGAGATTAGAAGAAGTCCTCCACAGTGTTGTGGTCTCGGTCTTGATTTCGAGACCAAGACCTTAACCATTTGTTCCAAGACCGAGACCGAGACTTGCACCTCCCGAGAAGGAGACTTTTTCCTTTCAAGACCGAGACAGAGACCAAGTCTTTGAGAGTTTCCAGGCTGAGATTTGTGTTTTTGAGACCGAGACCTCCAACATTTGGTCTTGAGACTAAGACCGAGACCGAGACCAAGATCTTGACCATTTGAGTGTCAAAACTGAGACTTGCACCTCCGAGACTAAGATCGAGACTTTGAGTTTCAAGACTGAGATCTGTGTTTTTCAGACCAAGACCTCAAAAATTTGGTCTCTAGATCAAGAGCTCGAGAGCACAACAATGGTCCTCAACTTACGACACAATGATACCAAAATCAAATCAACTGTTTAAGGTTTCTGCTGTGAAAATTTCATGGTTAAATATTTCTTCTTTGTTGCACAATCATCAGTAAATGCTGTGACGGTCAAATTGTTGCAAAGCTTTCAATGGCTTCAATTTCTTTCAGAGCCATACTTTAATTTAGCACTGGTAAATCATTGCTTGTTTTTCCTCCAGTAAAACATATTCAAGACAAATCCTTCCAGCCACGACTCTGAATATACACTCTGACTAATATATTCCTACACAAATATATTTCAACTCATTTGGTTCAAGATGCATTTTTGATGTTTCCCCCAATCATATCACTGCCCTTCAATGTTATGAAATCCAATTATCTAATTCTCTAGGGTAATGCATGAGAAAAAAATACACATAATTATTATATTTCAAAACCATTATTAGCCTTATGTTTTATTCTATCAAAATGGTAGTGTGGATACTAACCAATAGAACAAATTATTTTGACATCAGATATGGACAGACCTCGAAGGGAGGTTGAGTCACAATCACTAGTATTTACACTCAAAGCTTAATTCCCCAAACCATGTCTGCCTAATTACCATGACAAAATGTGTGGGTGCTTTAATACCGCCGGTATTAATATTCAGGACCTCTCATATAGCAGCCTAGAGGCAGAAGAAAACATTGCTTGAACACGCACCATCTAGTCCATGTGCAGGATGTAGGTTGCTGGATTTTTTTTTCAATAAAACAAAATCAAATCATTTTTTCACAATAGTCAAGCCAAGCACCATAGCTAGGGAACGGGGCTTGATTTGAAAGAATTTGACTCAATCCATCATTTAAAACACTGAAACCTCTGATTTTTTTTTTAAAGAAAAAAGAAAATCTTGATTACTGCATGACATTTTACACTATTTTAGTTATGACAAATCACATGATCAATTTCTACTGTATTTTTTTCTCCATTCTTTAAATCTAAATCAATGATTTTGTTCCCTTCCCCCACCCCCCTGCCAAAAAATAATAAAAAATAATCTAAATCAAAGTTTCAATCTTTAATCTTTTTAAGTCCAACAACAAAGACACAATTTTTAATGACGACAAATGAAGTGAATAATGCTATTACCAACATCCTATCAAAACCCTGTACCTTCAATATGTAGTTTCTACTACACAGGTGATCCGAGGAGAGAGAATGAACGATATCCTTTCTCAAGGTTTTCTTTGGAAGCAGGTGTACACTCAGAATATAAATTGCAACAAAAGAGGATGCCACTCGACAAATATTTCAGTAACATTAGGAGAAAAGATACACCAGCCCCTGCGGGATTTCAGGTGGAATAGACACCCTGTTTCTGTAGCGGGTTCCTGTTTTTTCATACAACACACCTACAGCTGGAAATAGAGAAGGAATAGCAAACGGAGGGCCGGATAGTTGAGACTATATGGCAGAGGACGAAAGGATCAAGTCTTGATGTGGTCTTAAAGGCTTCATTTAACCACGTTTCCAGTTTTGAAAAAAAATCTGAGATACATGATCCTACATGCTGTTAGTGTCTCTGATAAGGTCTAAAAAAGAGCCCTGAAAAAAAATTGCAGCTTAAAATGATCCTTATTAAGTGCTTTTAAAATGTGAAAATCATTGAGTGACCATTCCAGTTTTCCCCAAAAGACTGTTGAGTAATAGAATTATTTTCTCAGGACATTTATTCATATGTAGATATTTACACAAATCTGTACATGTATAGTGACAGGAAAACTAAAGAAAATCTTTGAAAAAGTTTTGTGTTCTAGGGTGCTTATTTGTCTGTTCACACACTATCATGTATGTCAGATATCACAGTTTGACTTTTTTTTTAGAATACTACAAATATAAAACCAGACAAGAAAATCTATACAACATCTTGAGGTTTTCATCAAGTTTTAATTTTTGAAACCAAATGTCACTTTGCATGAAAATAGAATGACACCATTAATCATGCAGGAGTAAAATCTGGTTTAATAATTACTTAAAATGTGGAGGTTTAGTCTATGAGTCATGAATGTTTTGCCGTATCCACTCTCACATTCTCAAGAACATGTTTATAACTACTGCTCTACATTTTGTGTGACACAGAGAGAAGAACTTTACAACATAGAAAAAAAAAATCTCGACTTATTTTCAACATCACTGCCATCCACTCCAGTACCAACATAAACACTTGTTATCCTCCTAGCCTACGGGAATGTTTACAACAATCACACGCAAAAAAGAATTAATTATTTATAATCGAAGAACATTTAAGTCAACAAACACGTTGTTCTTGATGACGCAGAAATCGCATTGTCAGGACAAAAATAAACACGGCACTGTCCTGTAACAATGCAGGCAAAATAGAGACAGTCTGACTGAGCCACACACTTGCTCACATTTTCTTTTCTTTTTTTAGATTTGTTTCCAACAAAATAGAAAACTTGTTTGAATGAATGACATCACCCAAGGCTCAGGCATGCAAATACGCTTTGCCAACGGCATCATGCCTGAACAGACGTATTATGGTCAAAAAGACAATGAACTCTGCGTTTGTCACGAAGTTTTGCATGCCCTTGTTGTTGTTGTTGTTTTTGGCAAACAACATTCTACGCAACACGCCACATAGCAATGGATTTTGTGTCTGTAAAACGTGATTAATTCAAGAGAGGCTTATTCTGTTGAGATTTTTTTTCTCCTGAAGCTTGTCACGTTACGTTACAAGATATGATGCAAAGCTACATGTAACGCAAATGCATTTCATGCAGACATACAAATATTGATTGAATTATACAAATATTTAGGGCTACAAAGACCTAAAAAAAATGTCAATACCATAATTAAATTTAAATGGTGTATTTTGACATTTATCTACGGAGAAATGTCTATTGCTAGAAGAAAATATGTGCATGGTGTTTGTACAATGCTGCCAGCATGCTACATGCTTACGCAATTTGATTAGATTAAATGCTGTACACAATCAAAGAAAATCCAATTAGAAATGAAAGACATCAACGTTGCTTCCATGTGTATCATAAGGGGCACCAGACATTCAAATGGAAATGAATAGGATTTGGAGACTGAAAATAACCCCATAACTTAATTGTGGTTAATTGCATTATCTCTTGGTTCTAATCAAATCTTTCTTTGCCCTTCCCACATGCACAACCTCTGTGTTACAGTATTATGAAATGACGTAGAATATATGACAATCAAAATGTAATTCTTAGAGACCTTTTAATTTCATAAAGAATATATTTCAACAAATCTATTACGATTTCAGGGGATGGGTGGGGGTCAATTGTTCATATGCCCAGAAAAGTAAAACATTTTGAAAAAGATGCCCAAGAAACAAAAATATACCAGAGAAAATTCCACTGTCTTCCTTTAAGGATTCTACAACATATCATTATTTTTGTATTTGTTTGCATACAGTCTGGGTATACGATCCATCCAAAATCACCTTCTCAGTTTTTCAAAAATGGGAAAAGATTAGGTGAAGGGGGGAGGAGGGGGAATGGATAGTATTGACGAAGCCTACTGAAGGAACTGGAAGGAGGTAGGGATGAGGGGATGGAGGGAAGAATGAAAGGATGGAGGGAAGGATGAGAGGATGGAGGGAAGGATGAGGGGATGAAGGTGAGTGATAAGGAGAGATGGTTGGGAGAGACAAGATGGAGGAAGAGTGAAGAGAAGGGTGGAGGGGAAGAGATAGGAATTGAGGGAGGGATAGAAGGAAAGATGAAGGGAGGCATGAAGGAATAAAAGAAGGGATGAAGGAAGGGGAATGCAGATGAGTGGTGAAGTGGGATAGCTTCAGGGAGTGAGAGATGGACAGGATAAGAGATGGAGGGAAGGAAGAAGAATTGGGGAAGGGAGAGAGGAAGAGATTACGGGATGAATGGAGGGAAAGAAGGTGAGAGAATGAAGTGAGTAATGAAAAATATGTGGGGGAGTAGAGATGGAGGGAAAGATAAAGAGGAGAAAAGGATAAAAAGAAGAACAGAAGGAAGAAATGGGAATGGAGGGAAGAACAGAGGAAGAGATAAAGGGGGATAGAGGAATGAAGCAAGAGATGGGAGGGATAATGGACAGAAGGATAGAAAGGAGGAAGGGATGAGGGATGAAGGGAGATATGGAGATATGGAGAGGAGGGCAATATCAATATGAATATGTAAATATAAAAAAAAAAACATGTTTTCAGTTTATTTCCCAGTAATTCACTTTGCACTACATATCATTTTCCAAAATGTTACATAAAAAAGGGGCAAAGACAAACATAACAACATTTGGATGTACTGGCAGAACAAAGCGAATGAACGAACAAACAAACACAGATATATATAAACAGTGGGTGGGATGTTATTGATGAAACAATAAACTCCCTTGCGACAAAAAATTAACGAAAGAAAAACTAATCCTTTTAACTAATTGCAGGTTGCTACCCACATCAATGGAATCTCCTTCGGGCAGAATCCTCTTACATCATATCAACGGAAATATGAATTACACGCCGATCTGGTCGGCAACACGTGAACGCCGCATCACGCGCAGTCGCGACTTTTATGGGAGGCATTAACCTAAACTAACCTCCTCACACTCGAGTACCCTCAGCATCCCACAGAAACAATTTAAGGGGGGACAGAAATCAATCAATCAATTTTTATGTACACTTAAGCACGGTTATTTAAAGCAAATACACAAGATAGATGATCATGCATCACAGAACTCGGACTTTATATATAGATCGTCCAATTTCTCGGGCGAGTAAGCAGGGCGTGTGACTTCTCAGAACCGTACCGGGGTCAACGAATCAAAACAGAAAGGGTCAAAGCATCAACAACTGATACAGATTTTATAACTTCGCATTCGTTAGTGATACAAAGTCTTAACTAAGGTTGGTAGAAGCTTTAAATTTTCTTCTTCTATGATTCACCCCAACTGATGAAAGTCTTCTGTATTAAGTCTTAACTTAAATCATATTTTAGTTTTCAGAAAAATAAAAATGTTTTGAAATCTATATACTCAGTCCAATAAAGTTGAATGTTTGAGGGTGTGTAAACAATGAGATGCAGTTGTTTGATCATGTTATTTTAAAGGCAAGAAATCTCATTTGCACCCCTCTAGAAGCACAACAAAACATTACCCATGCCCTCAGGTTTTTTATGAGTGACAGGTCTGTGAATTCTGGTGATCAGCAATTAACCTAAAAATTGAAAAATGCACAAAACAATTACTAGTTAGTTTATGTTCTAGGCACACTGAACTGAGTGACTTTAGTAGCATTATTGCTGTATTTATCTATTATTCTATGCATACTAATCTGCATGAGACTTAATGCATACAATTTGTCATGTTCATGATTGCATGTGGTACATGTACACAGTTATAAATTGTAAATATATTTCTCACATTATGCATGATAAACACTGCTATGCACTGTACAGATACGAAAATATACTCTGAATTTGTGTCTAGGAGATAATCATTTAAATCAAAGTCTAACAGTCACAAAAATTCCATTAAACCTGAGTCTCTAGCTCCCATACTTTGTAAAGATTCTTTGATGGTATTTTTTTCTATATATCAATGTATTTACAAAATGTTCATTTTTAGGCATGCAAAAGAGATGCAGTGCCTTTACCCTGATGTAGACAATTTGATTTAAAAACAATTTAAATATAACATTAAAGTACAAATTTAACTGTATTAAACATTAGAAACACACACTTTCACACACATTACTCACACATCGATGCCAAGTTATAGGAGAAAATGCCATCTGACAGTAGCATCTATGCTCAGCAAAACACTAATTACCTGAAAGATGATTGGCTGAAAATCCTTGGCAAAAATTCTGGTACAGATTATCCTCCTTGCAGCGAAATCGTCACCGGTGACAAAAATATAATGCTCCTGGCCGGTCAGTAAAAAGTATTAGTAACCAGAAATATCTTATCCATAACAGAGTAATATCAAGAAGAGATAAAAGTTTGTCTGATTACGTGCAGTCTACTGTAAGAAGATGTGTGTACCAAATTGTAAGCGATTGAAAACTGGCTGCCACATTATGATCCAAGTATCCTTGCTCGCACTGAACTGAAATAAAGTCAAATTACATAGGCATGTACATAGAAAGTTGCCAAAGAAATCTCAAGTCTGATGCTCTTAAATATATTGATCCAAGAAGATTGGAGAAAATGAATAGAAGAGAGTTTGAAACAGGAAATGCCAAATCACATAATAGGAGAGGTATTCAATATATTAGCAGAATGCATTGCTTTGAAGAAAAATAAAATCGCTGCAGTAGCGGTAGCGAGTGAGTGAGAGACAGTAAGCTAAAGAAACTGCGATGCCAAAACCAAAACTGTGAAGTAAAAAAATCACATCCTGTTTTTGCAACACATAGCTATGTGGCTAGATCAGAGCTCTGCGGAGGATGCCGAAGATGACGACGATAACCGTGACCCCGTGTTGCCCCCCTCGGGCTCATTTGGTACGAGCCGTACAACGGTAGACGCCGCAAGTGGAGTACCGAGCCCTGATTGGCTGGAGCAAACTCTAGTCGAGACACCGGGGATCTTCCAAAATGCTAGCACATTGTTGTTCCTGAAATTTCATCTCTGACGCTTTAGTTTCGTATTGTTGGCAGTGTTGTTATAACAGTGTCCTACATACCATGACTGATTCAGTGCTCCTTATGTAGACAGACATTTAGGAGCAATGCAAAATGAGCAAATTAGAACAAAACTGGCTGCAGTTGACAACAGACAGACAGACGGACGGACATCTACGCATACATCAGTTACACTATCCCACGTGAGACCGATGCTAATAAAAGCAATATTCAGTGCAGTAACGTAATGCAGGCATGTTGGAGACGTCTCACGTGGCTTGTAGATTTCAAGAGATGGACATGAGTGCAATATACTACTTCTAAGAATCCAGCTTGGTTAGCTTGGTGTGTGGTCATGGTAGGTGTTCTCACACTCATGTAATCAAAAAGATTCTCAGACTAGAGTCCTAAGTAATAATAATAAATTCATACAGCTGCCAGGTTTCCAAGGATGTACAAAGAATTCTTTGTGAGTTTTGGTGTCTTTGATGTTTGAACATGCTACCTAACATATTTCCTCCCCGTTGGCTTTAAGATTTTGACTCTAAATAATCCAATGGCAACCAAATTGTGCACAGACTGATTGAGTGCATTAACTTATAATATGCTAGAGGATTTAAATCTCTATGGACTTTATGTGTATTATAAGGGTGCAGATCTGCGACTTCGGCACAATAAGTTAAACAAAACAATAATTTATTTACATGTACCTAAAAAGTTTTTAGTATGAGAGTGAGACACAGTATCAAATACCAATACACCATGTACAATATATCGTTGTATGGACGGTATAAAGGGCCCTAACATGTGTTCAGGGCAGAAGGGCCTCAACACTACTTGAAAACCATTTTTTTAAACATGAAATCAAAGTAGTGTGATATTTTAAAATCCTTCTTTCATTCTGTTAAGTGCAAATTTTAAATAAGGCAATATTTTTCAATTGTAGACAATTTACTGTTAAGACCCTTTTGCCAGAAATATATTTGCTATGGCCCTTCTGGCAGCCATGCCAGGATATGTGAGAAAAGTTAAAATATTCATTCCGTTTCACGGTGGAGGCATAACAGATGGCAAATTTGACTTACCGTGCAGTAGTATCTGATGAAGTCTGGATTTTCATCCGATTCTCTCAGCAGGTCTACCTCCCTGTCTGCAAAGCTGAAGCATTCAGGCAGAAGACGTTCGACAGCAACATCACGGTTATCAAAGCACCCTCTGGAAGCAGAATAAATACATTATACGCAAAATTAGAAACTGAGCTGAACAATGTAGTAGTAGAAGTAGCAGTAGTAATAGTAGTAGAAGAAGTAGTCAATGTGGTGGTAGTAGTAGTAGTAGTAAAAATAGAAGTAGTAGTAAAAGTAGTAGCAGTAGTAATAGTAGTAGAAGTAGTAGTCAATGTGGTAGTAGTAGTAGTAGTAGAAATAGAAGCAGTAGTAAAAGTAGTAGCAGTAGTAATAGTAGTAGAAGTAGTAGTCAATGTGGTAGTAGTAGTAGTAGTAGAAATAGAAGTAGTAGTAAATGCAGTAGTAGAAGTAGTAGTAGTAATGGTAGTAGTAGTAGTAGTAGTAGTAGAAGTAGTAGTAGTAATGGTAGTAGTAGTAGTAGTAGTAGTAGTAGTAGTAGTGGTAGAAATAGTAGTAGTAGTAGTAGTAGTAGTAGTAGTAGTGGTAGTAGTAGTAGTAGTAGTAGTAGTGGAATTAGTAGTAGTATAAATTAGAAACTGAGCTGAACAATAGGACCGCGGGGTGTACTCTGAAATCTGTTGTAAGTCAAAACTAATTGTAAATGTTGTTGTGAAATCAAACTATGATAATATCATGCAAATTTTATTCTTACAACAAAATTAACAAAAGTCTTGGTATTTTGAAATAAAAGTTACAACACTTTTCTGCAACAGCTTCACGCCTGTCTTTGCCACTCAGTGCCGCACACCAAAATTATTCATTTTGAGCTGAATTTATTTCAAGTTTGGATATCAACTGAAGTCGAGCATAGGAAATACACAGGGACTGAGGGTGATTCAGCTCCCCAAATTATCAAACTAGCCCCTTAAAATCACAAAACAATCCTCAATTTTCCTCATAAGGTTCAATGTATAATATACTAAAATCACTATAATCAGGCTTGCAAGTAGCCCTGAAAAATAAAATTTTATCTTCTGTGCTGACTGAAACATTGACTTAACAGCACCAATGTTTAACGCACAACACACAACATCTTATTTAAGTATTTCATATTTCATCATACATGTATATCTCTTAAAATTGATATTTTGCCATCATTTCTTGCATCAAAGGCCTTACAAAGAAGCAGGTTTGTTTTCTTGGCTGTGCGGGCATACATTCATTTTCGTGTGATTATCTTTGTGTGTGCCATACATGCACTTTGTAACCAAACGAGAGAATTTTGGTGTATTTATTGTAATATGCATAGAGTGTAAGATTTATCTACATATTTACAAGTAACTCTACATTTATTTCTATATTTCAGAACACGGTATTTAATCACATTATTTTGATGGTTGTTTTATCTGGAAAAAGTGAAAACATATTTTTTAGCAATTAACATTGACATTATGACAGTCAGATGACAAATTATTTCTTTATTCTAAATACTTTTAATATTGGATGGTAATTGTTTGGATAGCGAGCTTATCAAATATTTGTCAACCTTAATGGTTCAATTAAGTGCTAGACCTTTGCCCATGACCGCATCCATGAAAATAATAAATTGGCTCTTAAAACGCACTTTGGTATATACATGTATATTCTAAGGAAAATTAAACACATGGAAGAAACCTAATCAAATACCATTCCAATGACATAAAATCATCATTACTCAACATGATTTATGTTCTTCTATAATTCTGTGATTGCTCTCCAAGCCGATTACAAATAAAACACCTAGTACTAAGCGTAGGGGCCCAGAATTTCCATATTATGCGTTTATTTACGTCAACTGAATGCACATTAATGCAGAATCAATCACCGATGGGGTTAATTTGCAATTCTCATCATCTTCTTTAGACGACATTCCCAAAACTTGAACCTGACATCTTTATATCAGTTTTCTTAGAAACCTATCAGTACAAATCAACAACCCTACCAAAATAACTAAATTAACTCTTAACGTGCCAAAGTCGCATATCTGCACCACATAATACACATAAAGCCCATAGAGGTTTAAATCCTCTGGCATCTTATGAGTTAAATGGGGTAAGATGGGGGGGGGGTTGTTGATTTGATATAATACATGTATCAATCAATCCATCATTTGAAACACTTGACCATTTAATTTCTTTATTTTTTACCGAAATTACACAAAAAATCCAATCTTCATTTTTTTCTGGATATTTGTTGACACTATGTTTGTCATGCGACTGATCTTAAAATGTATTTCTTTGGTTTTACTCAAATAATTGATTTAAATAAAAAAATTGAAACCACTCTTTCAAAAGAGTGGTTTGCATTTTTTCAAAAAATTTTCAACACTTAAAAAAAAATTAAATCCACCAGCCCTGTTATGAAATGTACAATATTCAGCAGCCTTTGTAATCAAAAATGCAGATTCTGTCTAAGACTACTACCTCCCCCCCCCCCGATGATAATTGATGATCCAAGTCCTGTTTATTGAAACAGCCATTTCCCCCCCCCCCCCCACCCACACCACCAAATACAGCAATGAAAGCCAGCTACAGCAAATTCTCAAAATCTCAAATGGGACAGCTGACTGGACCCAAATATTTACTGGCGTTTCACAACATCCTTCCAAACTGACGAAGATGCCATGCATTCTTCAAAGAATGCAAACATCACTGTCACGTCTCAAATGGAGAAGCTAGACAGTATCACGATATAATTTCATGGAAATTTCTCTTGTCTCTGCCAAATTATTGACCTGTTTTGACAAACTGTGTAAGCGGATAAATGTTATTGACACGAGATACTTCTGAGAATGGTCTCATACGTAATTCCCCTGATCGTATCTGTTCCAATATTTTGTTTTCTTCCAAATTAGGGAAACATTCTGAATTGATTCGGGGAATTAACTTGTAGCATACCTTTGTGAGTTTCATTCACTAAGAAAATGAAAACAAAATAAAAATGAGATAGGATACTGAACTTGTACTTCAAATCCAGATGAATGTAGTTCATACACGATCAGATTTACAAGACTCATAAATGTCAAATTCAAATCTTACTGTAATCAATAGATTTCACGTAATGTGATTTTATCTATTCAACATTGTACCATTTTCTATGCAAAGTATGAACAAGTTGAAAAAAATGTTGGTTATTTTGTTTGAAATGAATATATCTGTACAAGTAGCCTTATTTCATTATCTCTTTGAAAATTACTCTTCTGTTTTAGAGAAAAAGTACTTTGTGTTTCATATTTATGGAATATTTTTTGTTAGGCAATATTGTTTTTGTGAAATATCTGTACGGTTTGTCAGGTTTTTTTGTCACCAGTAAAACGTCAGCCAAACCATGTTTCACAAAGAACGTCACTTGTTGTGTGATTGTTAGTGTAACTTAAACCAAGCTCGGTGTGGGAGCTTGGTTTTAGAAGCCAATTTTGTTTCCTGAACTTGAAATCACCCTAGATGTGTTAATTGAAAATGCATGATCTTTGCATCATTTGCGCAGACTGTAATTTTCAAACACAATGTAATGCTTGCAGCATATATGATCACACTCTACATGAAACGAATCAACAGATTTGACACGTATCCTGCCCCAGAAATGCTCAACAATCTAATGATTTCTGCAAAATATATAAAAAAAACATTTTGTAATAACAGAGAAACATACATAAAATTGGCAAAGACAAATACAAGAGCTTATTATATTTTCTTTCGTTCCCAGGTTTATTTGATTTTTTTTTTCGTGCACTTTGGGTCAAATGCAATAACAGTAACCCTCACTGAGTATGTAGAGAAGCCATGCATACCGTCTTGAGATGTTTGGGGACAAAAAAATGGTCTTGCTGCAACTCATCAGTGGTCAATGGTTCGTGAATGATTTATCCCACATTGTCATGGAAACCATCAGCAAATGCTTACCACAATTTCCAGAGTGGTCATGTTTTTAGCCAACAATTTGGTTTGTGTAATGGGGACAGCTAACCTGTCACGATACCTTTGAAGAATTTGTTGTAAACATCCTGCTTTGGATGTATCACATTTCCGTTTGTTTTGCATTTTTTTTTGGTGGTGGTAGGGGTGGGTGGAGTTGTGGGAATTAATGTGGTTCTGGTAAACATATCCAGAATTATGAGACCATGTTTTACAAGAATGCTTTTCCCCTACTCCATTATGTATTTGTAGCATTTTATTGCAATTCTACCACCTGCAGGAATGATTTAACCTCAATATGTAATTTCCTGAAAACTTAAAGGTAATGTTGCTTTTACAACAATTATTCTAAATTATGTGATTTCTTTCATAAATGGCATACTGTTGGCAAAAGATGATGGGTGAGGTATGTTTCTGTTATATAACTTGTCTGTTAGACTCACAATAAAAAAAAAATTCCCCGATTTCTATTCTGTGTACTTGCAAATGAGGGCTACTACCGTTAACCAGGATATGAAATTAAATAAAAACAAAGATACTGAGAAATGAGTATTTGACATGATGTAATATTTCAATACCCCGAATACCCCGCAGAAAGACATACAAGTTGTAGCAGAAACAGGAGGATGAGATGCTGCCATTATTAGAATTCATCACATCACTTCACGGAAGTAAAACATTCACTGGGTCCTGGAAGCACAGGATCAATACGACGGTCTAGATTCAGTCGCTCCAGTAAGTCAAGATCAGGCCCTGATAGCTCTCCTCACCCTCACCCACAGTGACTGCTTACACAGCCGTTTTGACTACCACGCTCAACTCTTGTCACGAGAACGTAAAATGAGAGCAGCTTGAAACGTTCGACAAACTTATGAGGGGGCTGTGTTAATAGCGAAAGCACAAGTGGTAACCAGTCATTTTAATTCTATTTGGGTGCTCACTGAATTTCCGTTCTCCCAGTTTGAAGTTGGAAATTTGAAGAGGGTGGAGTGGTGTAATAGTTTTGTAACTGTTGCAAATTGTTGGAAAAAAGTTAGGCTGGGTAAAAGAGGTATTACATTACATGAGTGGCAACCAGGCGTTCTCCCAGTTTGAAGTCGGAAAATTGACAAGAGTGGAGAGGGGATGTAGTTTACAAATGTTGCAAATCGATGGAGGTTCGATTCAACAAAAAGTAGGGTCCGGTAAAGAGGTTTTACGTTACATGCATTGTTGTTAGATACACTCACAGTTTTTAAATGCTAACAGGAAAACTAAAAGGGCAATTCCGTGAATTATTGGACAAATCACAAATTATATTAATTGGTCTATCGCAAATCGTATTACATTTTAATGGTTTAAATGGGTATGAATCTTGAAGAAACAATGGGGGACATCATTTCTACTCTAAATTTTACGTCTTCAACAGCACCCTCTAGGAGAATCAGAACCATACATCAAATTCCACATGTGGGACTAGTGTGACTAAATCTCAGTTTTATGTAAAATTATCATTTATTCTGCAGTTTTTTCCATGCCAATAGCCTCTTCTCATTGTTTTGAAAGTAATAAAGCCCCTCATATGCATACTAAATCTGAAAAAGACATGAATAAACGCAAATTTGTGTGGCTGGACAAAATGTAACGTAACTAACCGTAACGTAACTAACCATGTTTTTGATGTTGTTGTTAAAAATGAAAAGATTTTTATCAATAAGTTATAAATCCAATGACTTATCAAGATGCCAGAAATAGCATGAAAACCACAGTTTGCTTCAGTTGAAAACAGGTTGAGGAAACTTTGAGGACAAAGACTTGTCATTTTTTCCATGTCCTCTTTACGTAACGTAACTAACCATAATTAAAGTTCTTATTATTACCCACTGAAACATGGCTCATGATTTTGCTTGATGTTGTGAAGTAGGTGCCAGTCTAGAGAATTGTCAGTACCAAACAGAAAAATAATATGAAAGCATATTCATGTAAGAGCCAAATGTTGAGCAAAGGTTGTCATAAAGTGTAACGTAACTAATCACGGAATTGCCCAAAAGAGTATAAAAAAAATCAATGGAATTTTGAAATATATTTCAAGTAGCAGCACTTGGTGGATCATGGACTATTTATTATTTATCTTTGTTTTCTTGCTAAGGAAAGAACCCAAAACAGGGAAATTTCCCCCAAAGTTCCATTGTTTAATGCAGAATGTATTGATGGGTGGGGGCATGGAATCTGGGGCTCCCTTTTTATCCAAAAGTGTCAATTTCACTTGTTTTGGTATAATTCTTTAACCTTAACTAAGCTCATTGTCCTTAAAGGGTAAACCCTGGTTATTTGTAGCAATCATAATAGCCACACACGCGCAAGAAAACTAGAAAGAAAATGCAAGACAAACAAGGTACGGTAAATATGAGAAGTACACCAGTGGAAGTACAGACGATAGCCTGACGATAAATTGTTTCACATCACATTTTTCCTAATTCGTATGTATTGAATAAATCCTTTTCTAGACAATAAAGTGTATCTACATGTACTGTCATGCTCTGTCAGTGCTGTCATAAACTGTTTCATAAACACATGAAGTCCACACAAATACGTCAGTGTATAAATTTGCAGAGAGAAAGAACGCGATAAATTTATGAAAACGACTCACATCTCAGTGACAAAATACTGTAGTGACATATCACAATATGCACTGCATAGCATAGTAATGCATAATGTACAGTGTCATAACACTTCCCCGGATTCATATGACTTCGATGGCTCGGGTCATATCCAGGGGTAGGGGGTGTATGGGTTGAGATGGGGTGTTGCAAAAATTTCTTTTCACTCATAGCTGTTCCTACTAGTTAATGGGATGATATCCATGATCATGTGATTATACATGACACACACCACCAAAATGAGAGATGGGATGGTAATCATTAACTGGAAAAGGCTCAATTCTTGGTACACTGAGGAAATAGGGTGGGGGGGCGGGGGTTTACTAGACTGATGGGTAGATCATTGAACTCTATTCTCCAATGTTAGCATCATATTTGGTGCTTGATATGGCAAACAGGGCAGACTCCCATTGCTAATTATCAACAAGATCAAATTCTGCATAAAATTCAAGTCCAATGACATACATGTAGAAGATATTTTGCAGATAATATCATGTGATATATAATTCCAGAATACCATTTTTTTTTTGAATGGGGCAGTATCAATAGTTTATCCCATTTACTTTTAGGACGAGTCATCTCAAAATACAAAAGTGCTATTGACTTAGTAATGTTTTCTGAAATGGCATGTCAACCCGTTAGACGTAAGAATGAAATATCTCATGCCGTGGTCAGCGGAGAATGCATGATACAGTGAAATCAGTCATTACAAGGTGTACACCATGTGCGTGTGAAAAATATGTGTAAAAAGGGTTGTGTTTCACGGTCAGGTAATGTACGCATTTACAGTGAAAAGGGTATCAAAATCGCCTTAATCAGGAAAAAAAGGGGGATACTTTTAACAGAAGGTTTACTCAAAAAGGATAACTTGAATACTTGTTTAGGGTATTCTGAGATCGACAGATACTTGTTTAGAGTCCATTTTGAAAGTCCAGACACACGCATGGTGTGCACCTTGTAACGATAGTGTCCCCACCCGGGAGTGAAATCAAATTGTTGCCTCACTCCATTCCTCCTCCCACTATTGTCACTCAATTACACATGTTCCTTATGTTAGTTTATTACCTGCGTTTCTATAGAATTGGTAGCACCTCTCTATAAAATAGCAAGATTGAGTCGTGGGCATGTTATCTAATGATAGCACATAAAGTTCAATTAAAGATTTGTTGACGTTGTGTCACAATAATTCCCAGTACTTGACGTACGAGTGACGCGTGTGCAAGGTGGGGTGCTGCACTTACGACAATTACGTACGTGTAATTTCTTTATTTTCTAACCAATTACAACTGATAAATTCATTAAAGTGATCAAAAGTGGGTGCTTGCATCATTTTTGACCTTGGTATGTGCCAATCTGGCTTTAATCTAATGACTATGTACTACTGTGCGAGACAGTGTGGGAGTTGCAACCCACTACATGGCTAAAACCCCACACACTTAGCTCGTGTTAGCATGCAGATTAATGATAATGATAATTAACTCGTAATGTGCATTAAGCATTTTTCAACAATGCCGCATTGAGCAACTTTTAGATTGTACTGTCAACTTCAAACAGCGATAACAATTTATACATGTAAGTCAGAGAAATGTGTTGTGTACAAAAGTTGTGGACATAAGTATACCCTTTCTAACAATGTTTTTTTTTAAATCAAAATGTTGTGGATATTTTTAAGGTTACGATAATTTTTTGAAGGTTATTTATGTCACGTTAATCAATCACCCAAAATTTATTAACCCGTTGGAGACTAAGTATGAGTTAACTCGTGTTGGGCTCTTTGGAAAAGGCGTGTCATAATGAAATCAAATCGTCTCCAACAGGTTAACACTTACACTGTACATGTGTGCATCACTCACATAAGTTTGCACTACACACAGTTCCATTTAAATCTTTAAATCAGTGCTTTTTGAATAGAAGGTGTGACAATACCTTCATTTGTTTTTACACTTCAAAATACTAGAGGAATAGCCATCAGGGATGTAGTCGAGGCCGGCCTCGAGGCTAAAAATGGACATGTTTTTTCCCACTTTACCAAAAATCTGTGACAGAAATCTCCAATTTATACGGAAAAATCCAATGCATCCCTACCAGTTTTATTAGTGATTTAGAAAGGGCTGTGTCTGTTGTATATAAGAATGAAAGAACAAATTGTATTACTGTCATACTTTTTATATTATTCACACTTATTCGTCGGTTGGCCCGCAAAAGAGCCTTAGCATGTGTTCCTGGCAGAAGGACCTTAACCCTTTTCTATTTTTGGGTACTTTACTTACCACTACGTTGGGTCGGCTGTGGTCGGTAAATTTTCTCTAATTTCTAATAAGAAATACAGTCTTATTTGATATTTGCACTTTACAGATGACTGACAGAAGGATCTAAAAATATCACAGTACTTTGATTGCATGTGAAAAGAGCTAACGTTTTTCAAGTTACAGTTACAGACAATTTAATGTTAAGGCCCTTCTGCCGGGAACATATGCTAGAGTCCTTCTGCCGGACAACAGCCATACTTAAGGAGTACAATTTGTGGAGCAAAATTGTGCCAGTGACATGTTAAAGGTGAAAAAAAAATCACTTCCTTCTTTGAAAATATACACCCTTGTCGGTCATGGTACACCAACAGATGGTTTGAACAACCTGTACTTCTGTATGCCTTGTGAGCTTACAGTTCAACACAGGCAGTGTATAACTGTATTAGTCTTGTCTCAAGTCACTATGGAATTTCGTCTAAGTGTCAAATTAAGAGTCTGTGCTTGCAGACTTGCGACTACACCTGCCCCCAAAAAGGAAATGAGATTTGTATGGATTCTCTATCCTCCAAGGTTCAGGTAGAGGTTGACAGACAATTGAAAAACATATATTCGGGAACTTGTGCAATAATTAATTAGTTAAATCAGTTAAAGGTAAATGACATGATTGGGGGTAGTCATCAATTTGGGGTGAAACTATTCTAGAATCAAGTAAACTGTGCAAGGATACCACTGTGAAAATTTGGTAGTCAAAAGTTTACTCATTCTAAAATAAATTCCATCTGTATGCCTTGTGACAGACAAATCTGTTGTGTAGGGTTCTATGGGAGGCTCATGTAAACAAATTCAAGATACATGTAAATCCTTCCAGTTAGGATATACAATGCAGCTGGTGCATCCATTGATATATCTTTCAACCAGTTTGGTTCAAGAGGCATTTTTTGTTTCTCCCAATCATGTCACTGCCCCTAATCATCTTCAAGCACCTAGGTTTGACTGTAATGCCACCAGGATCATTTTAATACATTTCAATGACATCTTTCATTCCTTCCATTTCCCTTTATGGAGGTGAATGGAATGTTGTTTTTGCTGCAATGTGCATTAAAATGTTAAAACAGTGATGATAAAAAAATAGACGCAGATGAGTAAGAGTGATTTTCGCTTTCATTTCGTGCTTTAACATTTCGACAAAGCCAAAAAACATTCCGGGCTTCCCGACAGGCATGTGCATATATACAGCGGCGCACGCCTCCCGATAACACAAATGCAGACGCCGCTCAATACGCATCTGCGGCAGATGTTCCTGTTAAATATACACTTGATTCGAGACACGCCAACGATTTGCGCCCCCGCGGGCATCGTTGTCACGCTTTACGTTATGCCGTTCAAGTTATCATGCAATAGTTGCCCCGAAGCCGGTTTGACAGCAACAAGCCATCGATGTGGGTCGGGGGCATGCCACAGTTTACGATGCCTCGGGATCGATGTGACACTAGAGGGCGCCATTTAATGGGAACATATATTTGGAAATGTGAAAGAAACAATAATGGAAAACAAATGTGCAAAATACTCAAATGGCAACTACTCCTACCACCATTACACTTGAATTTCTACAGCAAGGACAATGAGGACCATGACAATGACTACAACTATTACTACTACTACTTCTATTACTACTACTTCTACTACTACTACTACTACCACTACTACTACTACTATTTCTAATACTACTACTACTACTACTACTACTTCTACTACTACCACTACTACTACTACTTCTATTACTACCACCACCACTACTACTACTACTTCTTCTACTACCACTAGTTACTTCTAGAACTACTTATACTACTACTACTTCTTCTACTACCACTAATTACTTCTAGAACTACTTCTACTACTACTACTACTACTACTACTACTACTTTTATTACTACTACTACTTCTACTACTATGACTACTACTTCTAGTACTACTACTGTAATTCTACTACTACTACTACTACTATTACTTCTATTACTTCTACTATTACTACTACTACTACTACTACTGCTGCTGCTGCTTCTACTTCTACTTTTATTACTACTACTACTTCTACTACTAACTACTGCTACTATTACTTCTACTTCTTCTACTGCAATTTCTACTACTGCTACTACTATTACTTTTGTTACTACTACTACTACTACTACTACTTCTACTACTACTACTACTACTACTACTACTACTACTACTACTACTACTACTACTACTGATGCTTCTACTACTAACTACCACTACTTCTACTACTACTACTACTACTACTGATACTTCTACTACTAACTACCACTACTTCTACTCTTACTTCTACAACAACTTCTACTACTACTGCTATTACTTCTATTACTACTACTACTTCTACTATTACTGCTACTACTACTACTACTTCTACTACTACTCTGATTTGAAGAAAAAAATCTTACTTTGAATTCATTCCAGAGTAGGAAAAAAAGACACTGCTAGGAAACAAATTTACTGGAAATACATGTAAGTGATGTAACTGTTGAGCAAATCCACTACGAAAGTCATAACCCAAATAGATGTTTTGATGGCAGGGAAACTTGCCTGTAGTGCAATCATGTGTAGGTTGAAAACTTACCTCTGGTGGGGGGTACAGGGTTAAAACAAAAATAGAACAGTATGCATATCTGAAATGACAGAGATTTTGTTTTCTCTCTTTCCCGTCAGTCTTGCAAGATAAATCCTTTAACTTGTCAACATCTTGAGAAGCTCACTGAATTAACATTTACTGCCCACGGACAAAATTGATTAACTCCCAGGGCAAAATGACACTTAATGGTACAAATCCTGTCGCAATGATTTGCATTGGGAATTTGTTTATATATAGCTATGGCAGGAAAAAAAAACACGTAAACCCCCGAATGGGCCGTATACATAGTTGACACAAATATTATATTGCCTTCAGACTTTGGAATAAACTATTAGAATGAATCCAAATTATGCCAGGGTTACCAATATTAAAGAAGGGCATTTAATTTTCCCTAATTGCACTTATTTTTGAAAAAGAGACTAACGGGTGAATTTAAAGGTATGTGCAATGTGCATGCACTTATTTTAGACAAGATGAAAAAAGTAGAGAAAAATTTGAATTTGAAACAATATACTGTTCATGCTTATACTGTACCTTAAAAAAAAGTACATATACACTTTTGTCAACCTGTCCAATTCATACACACAAACTTATAACTCTATTCATGAAGGTCATGCATTACTCGTACCTAAACAAACTTTTGCATTTAATTTTGATTCGCATTTAAACCTATGTTGATATTCATTGTAAGATCTACTGAGAAGAAATCCTTCTACCTCTGGCTATCAGGACTGCTATCTATGAATATATTAAGGCATTGAATCATATTGTGGAAGCCCCATGTAAAAATATTGTCAACCTGTGATATCTGACTTACATGATAGTATTTGAATTAGTGTTGCACGACTCCAGGATTTTTGGGAGTCGACTAGTCGCCGATCAAAAGTCGCGACTCCGACTATTTGCCGACTCTTGGAATTCGGTTCTGATGGTACTATGATCAATAGGTAAAAAGAAGCACACTGCAACCTATACAATGACTGTTCAGTGTCCTCCTTCAATGATTTCAGTGATTTTGATGCAAAAGCAGTCCATTGTTGTCCAATTTCATCACCAATAATAATGGTTAGTTCATTTTGAAAATTATTTTTGAACTTATGTTGTTTCAACTGTGATTACGATCATTCAAAAATTGACTTTCTACCATAGTCCCACACATTGTCATTGATGTTTTGACTGGTTTATATGTGGCATACATATGTGATTACATGGAGCCGATTCTGGCATTTCTAAAGTTGGAGTCGCGACTCCTCGAGGATAGTCACGACTCCGACTTTTGGCGACTTAGTCGTGCAACACTAATTTGAATAGACAAATAAACAACCCCTAGAACATAAAACTTAACCTGTTGGTAAAGGGAACCGGATGTGCCACATATTAACTCTATGGGAATAACAGAATCTCGGAGTCAACGGGTTAAGACAGCTACGCTGTCACTAGCAAAGTATAGAGATAAACATTGGTACATGAATTAATGTCCTTGGGACAAAAATTCTACAACACGGAAGTCGATGGCCGGGGGGGGGGGATAAAATGTTCGCTCATTGATTTTCACTTTTTAAAAGCACTCAATGATTATTTTGAACTGCAGTTTTTTTTTTCAGGGCTTTATTCTTAGACCTATTCAGAGACACTAGTAGCCTGGAGGATCATGTTGCTCAAAACTGGAAACATTGTTGAACGATGCCTTTTAGTTTAAGACTGGCTTGTCTTCCATTGTATCAAATGCTGGCACAACCAATCCAGCCTTTCGGGGACTTGCCGCCAACAAGCACTGCCCAAATTGACAGCTATTTTGTAGGTTAGGGGGTCGTACCATCAAGTCGACAGCCGGGATTCCAATTTCACTCTTGCCGCTGTACTCGTATTAAGATATCGCGCACACTAGAGATGAAAGCAAGAATTCAACTCCCAGGCAATATAACACTTTTGAGAGCTGGCGATGACAGGGGGAGAAAAGATTCTTTTTTAGATCTCTCTCTCTCTGTTTAACACAGCAAGATACGAAGAAAAGGCAATCAGGGTCGATGCTTTGGAGGTAAAGTTTTGGTTGATGAGAGATCAGTTAATATCTAATGGAGATATGAATGGGGTTGACCCTACCCGTTAAAGGCAGAGCGTCTCTTTTGCATGCCTCAAAATTAACATTGTGTAAATACACTGGTACATAGGAGAAAATACCATCTGAAAATATTTATCAAAGTATAGAAGCTAGAAAATCAGTTTTAGTAGAATTATTAGAAACAATTACACTCTGATTTGAATTATTATTTTGTTAAGACCAAAAAAAAAATCCTACAGTAGAATGCACACTAATTTATAGGTAATTACTGCTACTCAGATGTCACAGCCATAAGGGTATGAGGGATCATTTCATGTACTGTGGGGAGGGGTGCAAATGATATGCCCTGTCTTTAAAGTAGTATTGTTATCATAGAATGGAATAACGCCCTCTTGACTCAAAAGTAAAAATGGGGTGCTAAGGTTTTACTCAATAAAATACATACAGCATGGTTGTGCAACAAAATACAGCCTTTGTTTTTCTCTTGCAGTTGGTACACCTTGGCAATGGGACCATGTATATTACATGCATGCACTTTGAGGTGTCGGCCTAATTAACTGGTCCATTGGTACGTGTGTTAATTTCACCAACTCTGGGTTTATTTTTGACATCTTTGAGATTACTCTGGACCTTGTTATTTTGATATGTTATGCACCAATTGAAATAATATACCTCAACTTCAATCACACCCCATCAGCCAATCAACTTTTTTGCTATCCTCCTTTGAAGTGGAACAGCCCTGGTATTTTAAGTGAAAAAGACATGCATATGCAATCATCAAAATCATCAAAATTCATCCTCCAATTGCTAAAAATCACATAAAATTCCTCAATAAATTGTCAGACATACAGTAGCATTTACCTAACTGGTACCAAGAAAGTCTACACGGCAGAATCAGGCATCAACACATAATTGTTCTAACTAGTGGAACTAGTGGAACTTTGGCTATGGAGAGTACAGCTTTGCATGGAACAAAATTTGTTCATATTTGAAAAAGGAACGTATGGTAACTGTTGGAAAGACTTCCGTGTCTCTCTGAAAATCAACAAAGTTACATGATATTTTACTAAGATGATACATTTTAGCACAATTAGAGCAGGAATGTGTGATTGGAAGTGTGTATGTACACAAGAACAGCAGACATTAAACCAAAATGTTTTCTTTGAATTTGCATTTAGATTACATTGGTCTGTTCGATTACAAAGCAAATCTGAACTCTGGACATTTTGATGGAAAGATCCTTCTTATGACCAACTGAGCTGAATATGTGTGGCAGAATGGTAACCTTTTCTGTGTCTGCCATGCCCGGAAGATACAAGTAGTAACAATAATTGGCAAAAAAAGAAATGATAACAATCTCTTATTGGTGGGGGCATAGTTGAATCTCCTCAACTGTATAAGAGGAATGTAGTATTTATGTTAAACATTGTAACATGATGAGCTGAGATTTGGCCCGGTATATATTTCACTATCCTCCATGATTACATACAAAAAGTACAGCATTTATATAATGCTAACTTAGA
>JZLH01S0622720.1:12181-24061 GCA_001188425.1 Eucidaris tribuloides | reverse complement strand
GCAAACAGTCTGCGTTCATAAATGTGGAAACCGCATTGATTGTGTTTACTTAAAACATATTATTTACTGAAAAAGTAATTAAATATATAATTACTTTCCCAAAATCCAACTAATGATGGTAAGGCTATTTTTAAGCATATATAGTTGGATTGTATTTTTTTTAATTTAATTTATTTGTTGACTTCGTTAGTACGTTTCCTTTTTGTTTTGTTTTTTCTATTCTTTCTTTCTGTTTTCTTCCATTCTTTCTTTCTGTATTTATTATTTCTTCTTCTTCTTCTTCTTCTTCTTCTTCTTCTTCTTCTTCTTCTTCTTCTTCTTCTTCTTTTCTTCTTCTTCTATCAATTTGTTTTATGTATATTTGTTTGTTCATTATATATATACACGGTACTTGCAGAAAGCTAGTTTTTTGGCTGATTGTGAGTTTACCGTGTTTGAATAAATGGACCAAAAAATCGGTGGCTCACTTTCAAAGTCCAAATCGGTAGATATTGAGAAAAGACGTCTAAAAGTTTATGAACTGAAGATAAAATCAAATCAACAATACTCGGAAAAGACATAGAAAATATATTAAAAATGAACATTCAACCAAATAGGCAGATAATTAATATACCGAGAAAGGACATGTAGAAATAATTGATTTATCTCTATTTAGTTCGTAGATCATATTTTTATTCACAATTTGCCACAATCTATAGCACGCGTTTCGACAAGGACTCTCGCCTGTGTATATGCCCCTGTCTATAATACTCTGCACGCGCGCGACCAGCTTTGAAAAGAAAATGTTTTGTGCGAGTGCGTAAATCCTGAACACCACACATAAAAAAAAGAGAGAGGGCAAAAGAACATTATGGCACGCGTCTCTATGCATCACTGGAGAATCAAAGAAAGCAATGGGGATTTAAGGATCTCGTTATTTAACTATCGTATCATCTTTAAATACCACGCACTTAATTCAATTTTAACTCATATCAAAAGAAGCATAGACGCGTCACTCTGTGCCCAAACTAAACCACTCCCGTTCCTATAAATAATGCGTTATTTTCGGATTTCATGTGAATTATGCTTGACTGACGAAGTGTGCACGGCTGGTATAACAATCATAATAATTCATCATATTTATTTATGTCTTGTCCATTGTCAGTGTTTTCTCTCCCGCGCGTACTGTCAATCATATTCATGAAGCCACGCCTATGGAGAGGTTACCATATACTAGTAGTCAATGCGCAAACGTACGTGTGTAGCGGGTGTAGCTGCTACACGATATACACGAGACTGGCATTATCCAATCAAAATTGCCGTACATATTTTATTTGAAATGGTAGGGGTCTCCTAATTAAAATATGCATTAAGTTTTTCTACACAGAGCATTGGTCACTACAGACAAATCCCCACTATTTTGATATTTGATTATGCACTCTATCGTTGTGTACATTATTTAATTAAAGCAGCTACCCTCAAATTCATCGCATACACAACCCATCAATTCCCTTCCGTTAAAAGTCTAATACCAGGATGCGAAATTCCCTACCCCCCCCCCCCTCCGGCTCACAACCCTTCCCTATAAAGTTGCCCGAGGCTGATATACCTTTCCTCTCCCGAGTTGCTTTACGTATTTTCTGTGCATGGCCCGTGGTCTAACGCCCTCACTGTAACTTTTTTTACAACATACTTGGTACACAAGCAAACTAACTCTGGGGGTTGGAGTAGGCTTGAAATAACCATGGACCCTAACTGATGCTCCTTCATTTGGGTATATGGAAGCTAAACAAAAACCCTAACAATAAGCAGTGGTGACCAAATATTTGTCTTGATGACACTTATTTTTACGGGTGAGGTGTTTCACAATTCTTGGTTTTACGAGGAAAACTGACAATATGAAGGAGATGTGATATGTAAACTTGTATTTGGGGTAAATTGCTCGTAAATCTCTTTGTTGCTGAACTATAACGTATAACACCAAACTCTGCTTCAAATGATTTCATGTAAACTTGTATTTATTTTCCGATCTATGATCACTGTGTAACAAAATATTCCTGCACCATCATTAAATATTAATCACATTGTACAATATCGTAATAACGGTAATGTGAATTCCAGACCGCTATACAGTGTGTATAAAAAAAAGTAGACTAAATTATATTGAACAAATTTCGTAATCTTGAGATTATTTTTTTGATATGAATATTTTACCTAGGACCTAAGCTATCTGATGACACTGTTGGTATGGAAAGTATTTCACGTGTGAGTGAGCACAACCCACTTTTGTGCGATCGGTCAAAAATGCATTTGCGCACAAAATTGTTTTCGTATAGTGAATGTTTAATGCCTTGCAGACCGATGCTGCTGAAGCTCTCAATTTATGTCACAAGTATTTAATCCTCAGCGTATTTAAAAAAGAGCTAATATCAATTTTGTGACAAAAAGTAAAAAATAAAGCAATGATTCAGATACACCCCGTAAAAAGAAGAAATCGTCATGTTTGCAAGATGAACTGTGAATTGAAAAAAAAAGACATTTTCTTTAGGGGTGGGTTGTATCTAAATAATTTGCCTCATTTTGTTTGCTTTCTTGATGTGCATGTAAGTGTTGCGACAGGAAAGAAAAAAATGAAGCAATGATTCAAATACAACCCACCCCCCGCCCCCTAAAAAAGAAGAAAATGTTTTGTTTTGTTTTTTCAATTCACAGTTCATCTTGCAAACGTGATATTTTCTTCTTTTTAGGGGGTGTATCTGAATCATTGCTTCTTTTTTTACTTTTTTTGTCACAGAATTGATATTTGCTCTTCTGTAAATTTGAGGATTAATTACTTCTGACATCAGTTGAGAGCTTCTGCAGCACCGGTCTGTGAGGCATTAAACATCGACTATAAGAACACAATTCTGTGCGCAAATGCGTAATAATAATAATAATAACAATAATAATAATAATAATAACACGTTCTTGTATAGCGCATCATACGTAGCTTATCGCACGTCTCCATGCGCGTTATTATTACCCCTTGGTCATGACAGGTACATTTATGCTAAGCAGCTGCCGGCTACGCGCTTGAAGCTATAAATGACCCGACCAGGGTACCCGGCCACCTGGGTGGAGAGCAGCAAAGAAGATTAAAAATTTGACCAATTGCACACAAGTGGGTTGTGCTCACTCATGCGTGAAAAACTTCCAATACCAACAGCGTCATCAGATAGCTTAGGTCCAAGATAAAATATTCATATAAAAAAATAATCTCTAGATCATGAAATTTTCGTGTAATAATTTTTTTTCTAAGTGTCTATTTTTTTTGGATACACACTGTATAACTCCATAACTATATAGATTTATTCTTTGATACAGTACTGTTAATAATAATAAAAAAAAAGACTGCTGAGCTCAAAGGACTTTATACATGTTAGGTTTTATAAAATATAATTTGAACAAAAATATCTCGTAAATTAATTAACACCATGTAGGCCCTATTGCATTTTGTTAAGGCACGTTAAAGTGTAAACCAGCTGCATTAAATATGGAAGATGTTACAGGTATATCAACTATTATATTACATGCATGGTAAAGACATACAGATTTAGCTGCAAGTAGCTAACGTCACTGAACCGAACGTTTGACAGATAAGACTAACAATATCATTTAACTTTTGCAACTTTTTCTTAGGCTGTGGAATGTGCATTTTGGATATCCTATTTTCTTCAAAGACCATACATTAAACGTTTCCGTTATCAACCCAAATTGGTGCTCTAATAAACCTTTTTGGGTTTAGTATAATCATTTTTATGCACATTTTGTGCGCCATTCCATAGGAACTCGAAGTACTGCGTTACAACTATATACAATAACTAAGTATAATTTCATTGTCAGATGAAGAGATAAATTCGAATATATAAAAATTAATGAAATATTACGTGTTAAGTCTCATTGATATTATAAATGAAAATGAAAAAGTGCCAAAACTACAAAGAGAATTCAATGAGGTTCCAAATAAAGCTTTTTAAACGAGTTGACAGAGATAGACTGCCTAAATGGCAAATGGAAATCATTTCATTCTGTTGATACTGTTGTCTTGTCATCGGTTTGGATACCGGTAAAACCGATTATCTTGACAGAATGCAAGATTTCTGCTTGGGTAGTCAAACAATATACTCCCGGAGAACCACCAAAAGTTCTAAATACGGGACAAAACGGTCCGAACATGTTTTAAGTGTGTGCAAAACAAATTCATGTGCTCTTTGTTTAAAGATAGAGGAATGGCAACATAGCCGGTATAAACTTACTTGAAGCTAACAGAGCACCGCGCTATAGACACCAGCGCATCCGCGCGGCAGCGTGGTACCAGCGGGAGAACAGTACCTCTGCATGTAGCTTTTGTCACAGGGCTAACCGTTGCGACATAAGTCAAGGTAGTTTGAATTACAAACTTATTTATTTATTTATTTATTTATTTATTTATTTATTTATTTATTTATTTATTTATTTATTTATGTATTTATTTATTTACTTATTTATTTACTTATTTATTTATTTATTTTTTTTTAACTATTTATTTCACAACATTGCAACTGAAAGAGTTGGGTTTATAATACAAATGTACAAATATTACGTAAAGTATAAGAATTACAACCATAAGTATGAGAAAAATACACATAATTTACACCAATATACATACAAATTATTAACACCGGGGGACAAAATGACCGACATGAGAAATAAAACCAGAACGACATTCAAAGAAAGGCAGCTTGAGAGAGAACAAAATTGGAAAAGAGTTATAGCCATAATCTTTACGGGGTGTTGAGAAAAAGCCTAAATGTGTACACAGCATTAACACAATGATCTCAATTATATGTCAACGTAGTAAATCAGTTTTCTGAACAGGAATCACCCAAATTAATGTAAATAGAGAAATTCTTTGTCAAACTTCAACTTATGAAATTTACAATAAACAATTCTATATTTGCACACAATTATGTTAAACAGGGATGGTTTGCAGAGAAAAGGAAGTATATGAGCATCTCACACATACACACAAAAATATAATGTGCGAGGTATAGGAATAACAATGAGGAAGGGGAGTGTAAAGTGGAAACAGACAAATTGAAAGGAAAAGGAAAGGAGAAGGAAGAGGGGGAAGCAACGAGACCATAAAGTGTAGTGACAGGAGGGAGGACAAAAAAGGAAAAGAGAAGAGAAGAGAAGAAGAAGGAGGAGGAGTATGATTTAAATAATACATATATAAATATAATAGTGATGGATATTTTGGGAACAAGCGGAATGCTTTCAAACATACACATGCCAGACTCGAGATCAAAATTAAACATCAAAGTACATTTTTATAACTAATTAATTGGAAAATAATTCATTTCAGATCAAAAAAAGTATGAATAACCATAATTATAATTGTTAATAATAAAAATGAAAATATAAAAATAATATAAAAAATATGAGACGGACAGAACTATGGGTAATCCTTGCGCAACCTTACATATTGTTGGTTGACGTATGACAATTAAAATTTTTACGTAATACATTTCATTACCTAATTCACATCACACGTAGTGTGATCACGTGATAGGCAGCCTGAAAAGCAAAATGTTTCACGAGATAGACATCTGAGACTTTATTCCTTCTTTCAAAATATCACGAAAAATACTTGTTTAACCACCAATATTTCCAACGTGTTTTATAATCGATATTTCACTTTTTATACCATATTACATATTTCAGTATTTTTCGCAAATATATAGCAAAGTTACAGAGAGTGAGTACTAGAAATATTTAGTATGTATACTCTAGATCGAGTGGTGTACACGTTCCAGCGCACACACAAAGTTCCCCTGGGTCATCAGTCTTGACGTCTACGCTAACCGGAAGAGTAGCATGGTTATTATCCACTGGAGGGACGTGTGTCGGATCGACGTCGCCATGGTCTTGGCCCTGGTCTTGGTCGTCGGGATCTGGTGGTAGGCCTACCGGTGGGGTCGGTTGAGGAGCTTCCTCTGGAAGCGGTGACAGGTCCTTCGTGATGAACCGTGGAGGACGAACTGGAAGCGGCTCAACGAGTGGGTTGGTGTTCAAGACTCGCACGTTGAGAAGAAGCCGGTCATCGTGCATAAATCCGGCTGACTGATTCTGGATGTCAGCGATCGGAACAAACGTCGATGTTCCAGATTCATCGCCGTAGAGGGCGTCTCCGTCGCGTTTCCATACAATTTCGTCACTTACTGGATCTGATCGGAATCTCTTGACGAGTTTCCGAATCCCTCGATTCTTTTGACAAACCACTGTTCCTTCTAACACCCATGTGCCGGGCCAAGCGACTGGCACGTCACCCTGAAGGACACTGATATACAGAGCCAGGTGTGTTCCCAGTCCACGGTCTTTACCGTTGAGGTATAATTTGATCCAGAACGTCAGACCCTTGGTATTGGAAAACGGGCCGAATGTGATTGCTTCACCACGTCGTTGAGCTACGCTGTAGTTACAGATCGCTAGCGCTGCCCTGATAATATCCATCCTGAAATTATATGAAACAAAGTGAAATGGTGATGAAAAGCAGTGTTACTACCACTGGTCTAACATACCATTCACCTTCCACTACTGGCATACTATTGACCTAGCATTTACCTTTCACCGTTGGTATACCATTTGGCTTCCATTTGGATTGTGATAAAAAAACACGAAATTAAGACCGAGTTTACACAAAGATATCCCAATTATAATTCGTCTAATTACCAAAAATTACGAATAGAAAGTCAACAGATTCATTTGTCACTATATTGGGGCAGAAACTGTAAGATTTTTTAAGGATCAAAATACAAATTTTCTTACACCAGGAGGTGGAAGTCCTCTCCTAGACCCTTCCCCATGTTTATAGACCTTTTTGGTCATTTCGAAATTTAGTCTTATATTTTACTTTTTCATGCACATTTATAAAGATTAAAAAGCATTTTCTTGCAAAAGAAGGGAGCCCCTCGAAGCCACTTTATCTGTATGCTGGTGGATCCCTTTCATGCCCTCCCCACATTTTCTTTTATCATGTATTAGTTAAGAGTCGTTTAATGAGCAAAAATTACAAATTGAAAGTCACATCAATGAAATACAGATTCATTATCACTTTAAAGGGCAAAAAATGCACTTTTTAAAAGATAAAAATGACAAAAAAAAAAAACACAAAAAAAAATCTCACCCAGACCCTTCCCATGATGTGTTTAGGCCTATTCACTCATTCAACAATATTATTTAGTAACATCACCTCCAGGACCCTGGGAACGATTTTTTTTCACCGGCGGTTCAGAGATATATATTTTCGCGGCCCCAAAAAATTTTCGCGGCCAATTTTTTTTCACGGCCAAATTCGCGGCCAAATCAACAGCTGAAAAGTCGCTCATTGGGGGGGGGCAGTAAATCCACTCCTGCCACCATACTAACCATTGAAGTCTATAGGATTTGTTGAGATTCCGCAAAATTCTAATTTATTGTGGCATTTCTTGGGCCACAGCTAAAGAAATTACTGATGATGCGAACAAGCATAACAAATGTAATTACCCCAACCACGCGTGAGAGCTTGACGGACCATAAACATATCAACACAACACCACACAGGACTTTTAATGACTACCATATGTTTTTGCATGCTCGTATACCTCAACTATATATAGACACTAACTTCAGTCCTTGTCGGGTTCGGTGGCACATCACTTGCTTGCCTGTGAGCGTCGCTGACCGAGATCTTATGAGGATCTTCCGCATTGCCCAGCAAGGCCAGAAAGGCTATTTATGACCTTTAGGGACTGGCCAAATTGGCATTACGTAATTATACAAACGATAGCAAGAAATAAGAACATGTAAATCTTCTGAGAAGAGGGTGTTTTTCCCTTGATTTTTTTTCCATGAATTGTGATGTGAATTGTCTGCGCTGGCCAGACTAGTTTTATAGTCAAATTGATGGTGCCTGTATGTTACCCATCTAACAGGACCTTCTATTTTTCTATATGCAATTTTTCACAGTTGATAAAAGTGGCCAGTACGGTGTGAGCCACCTGAGAGGTCCAGAATGACATGGTCTATGGGACAACTGACAGGTATTCTTATGTTCCCTGGCAGTGTGGGACTGTAAGCGATGTTGACCGTTGCTTGAAACATGTTATAAATACCAGATGCAAAGGTTGCGAGTTGGAGTAGTTCGAGCTGCTCACAATCTACTAGGGGTAAGTCAAGGCAATTATAATCAACTGGATTATTGAGCATTATATGCAAAGTTAAATATACTCGCTAGCCCGAATTCTGTTCATATATCTTGTCGGACCATTTTGTGGAACAGTTTGAAATTTAAATGTTAAGCATTTTTGTCAACTGTTAAAGCATTTGTTATAGAGAAGGAAATTAATTGATTCATACAAAAATTTGAATTGGAATTTAAATTAAAATCTGTACAATGTTCTCAAAATTTGTAGATGGTAGTTGTTAGCAAATAAGTGTATAAGTGTTGTTAGTTTGTCTTGTCTTTGTGTTGTAATTTTGTCCTTTTTGTACTTGTAATTCAATGTTTGATACCCTGGGATAGCTACACCACAGACCAGGAGAGTATTTATCGTAGTACTCATATTTATTTGATGTGTGTTTATGTATGTTGATTTTCTTTGTCGTTTTATTGTGTCATATTAATATTTGTCGTGCTGTATTATAAAGTACTCATACTTTTGAATGTGATGTTGTATGTTTTTTATTGGATAGTGAATAAATGGAACTCCGAACTTCAACTTGAAAAGCAAACTCTAGTTTCGATTCAAGACCATGCAAATGTTTTTCCTACTCCGAGAAGCATATGGCGAGGTGCGAACGGAATCAAGACACTAGATGTTAGTCAGCAGTTTGAACTGAAGATAAGTAGCCTCCTTATCTAATATTGGTGGGTTTCCTATTATCTGGGCCAGACTAGGCAAAAATCAAGGCTCCAATGTTGACCAGCAATTGTACATGGTTTCTTACACACGTTTTAGAGGAAAGAAAAATATTGGTTATGTGTAGTAACAAACCAATGATTAAGAACATTTAGAAACAAAGTGACATTTGACAATTTTGAAATTTATCTTCTATATAGTAGAAGTATATCTACTGTCTAAATCAGTATATTTTAGAACGGATGCCTCCCAGAACTTAATCATGATAGTGTTGTGTTTTGACTGGCGACCAAAAACCGATTTTTGCTCAGATTTGATGCCAACTAAAGAAAAGTGTATGAAATACAGTATTCAATTTGGATTTTTACTTTAATAATTTTTTGAAATATAAACCATATAAATGCATCAAAAATTTAGCCGTTGCCGCAAGTTTTACTTTGTTATGGTAGTCTAAGCTTTCGGACATTGGAATGACTGTTTTACTAACTGTTTTTGAACATGGTGAATCCAACCTGTAGGGCTAAGATGCTTTGCAATCTTCCGCTGCGATAGGGTGGTGAAATTTTAACTGGTGACAACAGACAAAGAAATCCTGGCCCAAGAGCTACAAAGCAATGTCATCACGTAATGTTTAAAATGTCATGTCAGAATTGATAAACAGATGGGGTAAGGAGTTAGGGAAGAATGGTGGTAGAGTGAGAGGGTGAGATGGTCTGGGGTAGGGGGAGGTTCGTGGAGTATGGATGGGGAAAGTTCATGGAGTATGGGGTGGGAAGAAGGGATGAATAAGTACTAAGATAAATCCCTAGCTTATTAGTTGCTTTCCAATGCATGATAATATTTTCACTTGAAGTTAAGCATTCAATATGAAAATAATTATTTTTTATCTGCAATATTTTCTTAAAATCCACAGAAATCTGGAAAAATGTTGATTGCTGCGTACTTTTGGCTTTAGTGACTGTAAGTCGCGTAGCACGTAAGTTAATTGTAATAATGCTATTTGTGTGTATTACTATAAAACTTGGTATATTTAGAATTCAATGGAAGAGAGAGTATGTGAAGAAAATCACCTGTGATCGGGGCAGGAGATAGCAAGATTTAATATACAATTACGCCACCATTGCTCTCTAACTTTATATTTCAATCGCAAGAAGATTATTGCCCAAGAATTTATGTAATTTTTTGGCAGTCTTGTGGCATCTTTTGCCACCTAAATTTGGCCATATCTGACATGTTCTGATGTGGAAGTTACGTTAATGCAGTAATGTCATATGTCACTCAAAAAATTGTCCCGCTTGCCCATTCAATTTGTTTAAAGATTATACCATGCCTAAAGACAAGATGATACTTGAGGAATTTCATCGATTTCATAATCAGTTATAACGCAAGTAAGGTGATTTACCTAACAAATATAAATCAACAACATTACTGATTAATAGTGTAATGACTCAAAATGACTATAAATACAGAGGCAGCCATCATTTTTTATGATACGAATAAATGATGGGTGAGAGTGACATTGCTGGGGATGGAAAGCACTTTGGAGAATTATATTGAGATAGTATATTACCCAGCATATGTCGAAATCACCAAAATTTTAAACCAGTGAATTGAATATTTTGTTTTGGAAATAGTGGTTGAAGACCGACTTCACCTTACGGCCCCATGGTGAATACTAGGCTGTAAGCAGTTGGTAAAATCAGGAACTGAGCATACTGAAGGTTTATCATAGTACCGGTAATAGTTCTTTATGAAGAATATGAACAGTAGGCATCCTGTAGGTGTTATTTTGTAGGAAATATCAAGAGCCAGTGGGAAACCTATCGCATTTATAGTATTTATTAATTTTATTATTTCCATGTTTTCAATAGCTACTAGTCTTGACAGAAATACAAAGACAGAAGTGGTAGTGTCTATGGATGATTGAATTTACGACGACTATCACGAATCGCTGTGGTTACAATCAGACCGATCTGTACGAAGGTACCAATCAACCTCAAATTTGCGTAGCCAACTACACGGGCGGGTTGGAAGAATATAGTTGGCACTGTCCCCAAAGGATTCAAGTCTAGGTCTGGTTCAGAGATTCGCTAGGCTGTAGCATTGGCGAGATTGAAATGTACCTGATGGGATTTGATCGGATTTGAGGTGTGATAACAGTTTCTATGCCGGTACTGATTAAGTGCAAGCCAAACCCTTTAACGTAACCGGTTGAATGTGATGATTCAGGTAGGTCCAAATAAGCCTAGAAGATAAAATTCTCCCTTTTGGCCTGTGGGTGTTTGGCTATAGAAGGACGCTGTTGCCAGTTACTACGTCATTGTGCTCATAATAATAATATATAATAATAATAAGTTGTTTTAAATAATCCATGCGTAGAATTGACGATGGTTCCGAATGGTGAGGCAAAGACTTATCCAGCTTCTTGTATAACATTATAAAGCGGATGATTTGCAAAATTATACGATTTTACTAGACAATAGACAAGATTTGTCACAATTTGCTTTATATTTTGTGTAATTTATACTAGTAGCAATGCAGAACTTAGTTGATGTGTAATGCACAAACTCATTTTTACAGGACTTTTCAAATTTCTCAACCTATTATGATGTATATGGAATGAGAAATATTACTTTGAGTACAAAATTCTCATGTACAGGCACCCTCATTAACTGAATATATATTGATGAAGGAGAAAGTGAAGCCAAGGAAATATTTCAGGATAGAGTTGACACTTCATTTTTTCGCCGTCAGGGCAGTGGATCGTCTGGCTACAACACAGGGGTTGGGATGGATAACAAATTTTAATAACGCAAAAGTTTGCCACTCCCATGAAAAATAAATAGGGTCTTATAGGCCTAATTTGGATTTCACTCATGTGCTTGTAAATTTATAAGAATACTCGAATCCTAAAAGGATCAAAAGTGCATACTGCGGTGGGCCTTATGCCCCCTCCTTCATTTAATTTAATGGAAATTGC
>JZLH01S0622719.1:0-12310 GCA_001188425.1 Eucidaris tribuloides | reverse complement strand
CAGGAAAAGATATCCGGTTTAACATTGACAAAATGCCAAACGCCTTGACTAATGCCCTAGCATTTTGATTGGCTTTACTGAAATTATAGAAGCAGAAAATTATGTTGACGTCGAAAAGTGAGTTCGCGTCGGAATTAAAACACCGAGATCCGCTGTTCACAAGTTACGTCCTTCAGGTTAACATTGTCCAGAGTATAAAACCACAACCATATTTATGATTTCCTATGTGGAGAGTTTGACACTTTTCTGGTGGAATCGTTTTTCTGCCTTTGTATAAGACTTTGGTCCGTCCTTATTTGGAATACTGCAGTGTTGTATGGAGCCCAAGGTTTATTACTGATGACAGGAGGATCGAGGCCGTACAACGTAGAGCAACGAGACTGTTCCCTGGCTTCAGTGCTTTATTGTACAGTGAAAGGCTTAAACAACTCAACCTCTACTCATTATATTACCGAAGAGAAAGGGGGGACATGATCCAGGTTTTTAAAATACTTCATAGAATAGATAGACTTGATCCTGAAAACTTTTTTGTGAAGTCACACTACCAGAGAACCAGACGCCATCCATTGAAGTTATTTACCACTCATTGCCGATTGAACGTCCGGAGTAAATTTTTCAGCAAACGGGTCATCCAGTCTTGGAATAATCTGCCTACTTCATTAGTAACTGCTACCAGCATCAATTCATTTAAACACAGTTTAGATATTTTTTGGTCATACACTTTGTAGTACCATAATCTGACATCCACGCATACGCCAGTTTATAGACTTTTTAATATGTACCAAGCGAGACAACCGGGAAATCTACAGGACATCCTATACTCCCGTACTGATGATGATGATGATGATGATGATGAATTACAATTTTTGGGAATGCATTGTGGTCCGGAGGTCACGGAATATACCCCCAATTGTTGTACTTGGTAATATTTGATTAATTTGTCCTGACTGGCCTGGGCTGGGCTTGGATTTAACAAATATTATTTTGGACGACGAACTACAAGTTCCTGATGATCAAATTCAACCTTCCTGTGCCTGGCTGTGTCTGGTATTGTGTTAAGAAAATAATTCCAACTCTGAACTAGATAACTTTAACGACTATAAAAGTTTAGAGTCTAACATTAGTCTATTTTTGTGACTTATGACCATCACGTTATTTATTCTTCTAGAATATGTCACCCACTAGTGCAATGAATGCTATACTACCCTTTACATCTCTCTGTATTCTCCTCTTTGCAAATGTTCATTCAATCATGTGTGAAGGCATGGGACAGGGTTCCAAAAATCTGACACACAAATGTTTAATGTTAGAATTTTTGTTGTACTTGTAGTCTATTCAAGAAATGAACTGTTTTGTTGAACATGTTGAACCAAACTTTCATACCTGAACTGAAAAAATCACGTGGATTTATTCATTAAAGCTGAAGATATTTCATAGATCCATATCTATTCAAAAATGCAATTTTTGACCTTGTGTAAGAATCGTACTCGGAGTCACTGAGCTGACTCCCGTGAGTGGACTAGCTATGCAATGCCTGGTTTGCCATGTTTCATACACTTCACATCACACAGTCACACAGTCGCGCACTGACACACACGCACAGCTCACAGCGCACAATAAAATCGAGAAAACTTACTTATTCCGGTAGCAACTGCACTCAAGATGCCTAACGTCGAATAAATTTTGACACTCATGGTGTCTTCTCTGTTTCAGGTGTCTACTGAATGAAAACAGTAACAATTATATGAAGAAAATAAAGAGAAACAACACGGCTTCTGCTCAGGCTCAGCTCAGATCATCTCACAGACACAGTCATTCCGAAACACGTAGATCATATCAGGTGACATGACCTCTTGCGCATGACTTCCGGTAAAATAGGGAGGTTGATCGTGAACGCAGTTAAAGACAAAAATTATCGCATCTCGAGGACTTTATATCATAGAATTGTCTCAAATTACGATTGTTTATTCACATAAAGTACAGATTTGCCTTAGTATATTTGGATTAAAATATAATCATATTGACCCGAGTATTAGCTCGCGAGTAAGCTCAAGCTGCTTTCTAGCTCACTGATCTCCTCATCTAAATAGATCATAGAGTTGGATAGACTTCACATCACCGACTAAAAGCGTTCTATCTACTGCACGCGCGCACCGTAACTCAATGTGCTTCGAATGTAGGCGTGCTTTATCCAAACACCGAGACATACCTGAAATTTTGTTGCGATTTGCAGATTGTTGTGCAATATCATCAGTTTTCAAAGAAGAAATAGAAGATAGATGAGATACGATTAATTTATTAAACCAGAAAAATCATCAAGTATTTACAAAATGATACATCATAATTAAGAATGAGAAAGTATTAACAACACATGAAATTCACCAATGTCATCACAAAGTGCTCATTTCAGATAGGCCTACTGTTTTGGAAAAAAATACTGTATTTTAGACTGATCTTCACAGAACCACGATATTTTCAGCCTCATTTTGTATGGCTTGTAATTTTAAGAAATTGTAAGAAAACGAAACAACGGTAAGTTACTTCTGAACCCTTTAAACAAATTGCACTTACAACTACTACTACTACTACTAATGATAAAGATAATAATAATAATAATAATAATAGTAATGATAATAATAATAATAATAATAATAATAATAATAATAATAATAATAATAATAATAATAATAATAATAATAATAATAATAATAATAATAATAGATAATAATAATAATAATAATAATAATAATAATAATAATAATAATAATAGTAATAATAATAATAATAATAATAATAATAATGATAATGATAATGATAATGATAATAATAATAATAATAATAATAATGATAATAAAAATACTACTGCTACTTCTACTACTACTACTACTACTACTACTACTATTATTATTATTATTATTACTATTATGATTATTATTATTATTATTATCATTATTTAGTAGTAGTAGTAGTAGTAGTAGTAGTAGTAGTAGTAGTAGTAGTAGTAGTATCATCATTATCAACATCACCCATCATTATTGTCATGTTTACCATTAATATTGCTTGACTGTGTCTATATGTGCAATATCCTGCAATAAATCTCCCACTTTTTATTGTTGAAATGTCAACATTAGATCATACCATGATGTCATACTACTGAATAGTCCTTGTTAGGGTGGGTGATTTTTTATTCTCAGTCTTTATTTTATGTTGCTTTTATATGTTACTTTTTGTTTTAATTATATTTGTCATTACAATGTGTACACCATGCGCGTGTGAAAAAACGAGTAAAAAGGGTTGTTTTTCACGGTTGGACGATGTACTCGCGTACATTGAAAAGGGTATCAAAATCGCCAAAATCAGGAAAACAGGGTATACTTTTAACAGAAGGTTTACTTTAAAAGGGTATCTTTTCAGACTTCAATACTTGTTTAGGGTATCTTTTCAGACTTGAATACTTGTGTAGGGTATTTTGAGATCGACATATATTTACTTGTTTAGGGTCAATTTTTAAAGTCCGTACACGCGCATGGTGTACACCTTTTTGTTCTCAGTCTTTATTTATGTTGCATTTATATGTTCTTTTTGTTTTGATTATATTTGTCATTACAATGTGTACACCATGCGCGTGTGAAAAAACGAGTAAAAAGGGCTGTTTTTCACGGTTGGACGATGTACTCGCGTACATTGAAAAGGGTATCAAAATCGCCAAAATCAGGAAAACAGGGTATACTTTTAACAGAAGGTTTACTTTAAAAGGGTATCTTTTCAGACTTCAATACTTGTTTAGGGTATCTTTTCAGACTGTTTAGGGTATTCTGAGATCGACAGATAATTACTTGTTTAGGGTCAATTTGAAAGTCCGTACACTGTGCATGGTGTACACCTTGTAATGACAGTGCCCCCCCCCCCCCCCGGTGGATTTCATTGTGTACCTGGCAAAACTTTGTTAGCAAATGCTCTAAGCAAAAGGGTGTTAACAGGAAATTGCTTGTAATGTGAAAACCATTGGCTTATTTCACATGAAATCAAAGTACCGGTATTGTGATATTTTAGGTCCAGCTATTAGTATGTTTGGCAGAAATATGGAAAGTTTTTGGTTTTTTTTTTCAATTTAGAAGCAATTTACTGTTAATGCCCTTTTGGTTAGAGCATTTGTTAACGACTTTTTGCCAAGTGCACGACGATTTAATATGTATTTTATCGCTATTTGTGTTTTTAATCACACAGACTTGCGGAAGAGTGGTCTTTGGCTGAGGTAAGTGGTGCCGTGTTTGTATAAATACACTACACTACAATGCACTACACTACACTACACTACAATACACTACACTACAATACAATACAATACACCCAAACACACATACATATTACATACACACAAACAGTTGGGGATTCCATGGGGAAAACTGTATACCATCTCCCCTTTGGGTGATAAAATTATTTTTGTTAACACCAAATCACAGCAGTGTCTTGAAAGATTTTTCTCTTTCATTCTTCATTTTTTTAGCTCTTGAAAATTTGTGTATCCCAGTTAACAATGTCACAAATGTGAAAATAAAATACATTATGCAAATCTAAAATCCCTCAAGAAATGACTATTTACATTTACTAACAGAATATCATAATGATCATTCAAGGAGTACATGATTATTATTTTTGATATATGACTTTATTTACTTTATCATTCAACAACAGTTTGACTAGAGTACACAATAATAAAGTCAACAATAAATACAGATTTTCTTGAAACCATTTCAAGTACAATTACAATACAAGATTTATGTCAGATAACATGAGAATAAATCAAGCCAATTTCAACATTTGTGCTCCAACAAGATAAGAAATTTCGACCAGTACAATATGAGAGCGACAACAAATTTTAGGTTAATATTATCAAAATGAAATATTCTTTTACATAATGCATTTCAAACTGAACTGCTGCACAAGTTTCAGACCTCTATTGATTTAAAAAAAATGTTTAGTCAAAAGTATATTAAAGTAGATAGGAGATAAGATGTACATAAATAGCTTTCTTAAAAAAGATGTTAAAAAGTTTTAATATTGGGGAATAAAATGGGTAGAAAAAATGAAATGTATCAGAACTAGAATATTATTATTCAGATCTGAATAGTAACATTCTAGTTCTGATACTTTTGTTTTAAATTTGTTCCTTATTAACAAAATAATAGTAATCGTGTTTTTATCATCTTAGGACATTCTGTAAGATAATGAAAAAAAAAATCACACCATATTAATTCAAGGTGCTGGTAAAAAATGGCAGTGTTGTAGTCGAGTCCACAGGTTCTGAGACCGAGGATGCCCCACAATACAACCTCTCCATAGGGTTGTACAGGTGACTCGAACCTTGCCCGAGTCCGAGGCTGCCCCAAAACACAAGCTTTCCATAGGGTTTGTACAGGTGACTCAGAACGAGGCCTTGAGGCCGGACTCGACTACAACACTGCAAAATGGCACACTCATCACATTTTTGACATTTTGTAGTAGTCACTGATTTATAGTTCATAGGGATGTTCAAAGGCCATGTAGAACTGTGACAAGTAAATTTCCATCATGAATTTTCAAGAACTTAACTGCAAAGCAGATCAAATTCTTTCTTACAGCTACTTGAACACATGATACACATGCTAACCCTCTACAACACCAAATTAGATCAAAGAGGTAGTGATGTATCTTACACAATGATTCAGTGCTATTTTAGTGTGATTTTAAGACTTCAACAAATGAAGTCACACAGAGATCATACAGTATATTGCCAAAGGAACAGAAACTTACACATTATTTTCTCCTTTTTATCTTCATGAATAAGTTAAAGAACTGTAAACATAAAAGCAGTTGATAGTCAAACTGTCACAGGAAGTGCTGTAAGTTTTATGAAGAAAATGATAATAGATTTTTTTGTAATATAAATAGACCAGTATTATCTTTTAATACCCTGAAAACACATGGTATGAAATGCTACCACTTTTGACAAATTAATAAAAAAAATGATATAAATGTCCCCATCCCCACATTTTGCCATAGTGATATCTGCTTTACTGATCTTTTAAAAAGTCCCAATGTAACATTCTAAAACAATTTTGGTTCGTCTGATGTTACTTTCTGATGTCTGGCAGTCGCATGACAATACCATACTTTATAAAAGATTGATACAAAATTTGTCAAATCACCCAAAACTTGACACTGGCTTGAAATTTTTCCCAGATTCTGATCAATATTCAGTTCTGACACTTTTAAAATTTCCACCAGGGAATAACAGTGCTGAGCACTCCCTCCATCTCCTTACAGCATATTCTTTGGGGTGACAAAACAAAACCTCATATCTCAAAAATGTTTAATGTTCAGGGAAGCTATAAAAACAAAAACAAACATAGCTGGCTAAACACAGTAACAAATGGCATAACCTCATAATTTTACCTCGTGAGTACGGTTCTATTTTTGAGATTTGAAATATCAAATTTGGACAAAACAAAATCTGACTTCCAAACTACAAGATTATGTAAAAACGTCCTTTTCACCAAAAATTGAGATACAGGTGTACAAGGTCTTGTCACCCCAGGGCCGATAAAGCATTGTGTCTTTTAAGTGAAAACTGAAGACAAAAGCTGTTCAATTTTATTTACCGGTAGTAAGAACTTCAAAATTATCAAGATGCCAGCTTTATGGAATATAAAGTATATTTCACTTTCAGAATGAGATACAATAAAAAAAAAATCACCTTCTCATATACATCACTGAGTCACACTTGCATGCAAGATTCAGTGTCAATGAAATATTCTTCACAATTCAAATATAAAATTTAAACTTTTAAAATATTTCTCAAACTCCATAATACCATTGAAAGCATTAAAAGTATAAAAATACAGCTCTTGGCACAAAATTACATTTGTCCAGTACATTGTTAAAAAGATAATTATCAAATGAAATAAATCATTAACGGAGTACTGATAATGATGCCGTTCATATTTTCATTTCATTGATTCATTTAATCTGTCAGAGGTAGTTGGAAATATTTTAATGACAAAGACGATGTGGACTAGATACAGTAAAATGACATACATGTACATCAGCTGGTTGAGTTAAACATGTTGCCACAAAATTTGCTTCATAAAAGACGAAATCACAAGAAAATTATTTCATTTTTGTGCAATGTCATTTTTCATCTAAATTATTATATTGCTGTAGTAATGGTCATTGAAGCATTTATATGATTTTATTTATTCTGACAATTGTAACTCAGGTAAGCTTTCCTTATCTGGTATATTTATCTTATTCTACTTGTCCAATCTTATACATGCATTCACTAGATATCTAATAAATAAACAAATATAAATACAAATAAATAAATAAATAAATAAATAAATAAATAAATAAATAAATAAATAAACAGAATAAAATATATGTCATCTTTTCAAAACAATTAATAAACTTGTCTATTCATAGGGACATAACTGCAAGAACTTTTACTCCTAACGATGTAATTTAAATGTCACAGGCAAACACAGAACATTTAGGTCATACCTAATCATTTGCATGATTTTTCTTCTTTGAAATACGTACTGAAATAAATAACTATACACAAGTAACCATGTATCATTATCACGGACATGGTTTTTCATACAATTGAAATGCATATTTGGTGACAAAAAAGAAAAGAAAAAACATAAAGGTTGTAGAAACTGTTTCACAAATTTTCAAGTTTAAATTCTCTTGAAACACTAGGTGCATCTATTTCCAATAGTTATCTCAACACACATTTTTATTCAACTGCCCGTAATATACACTTTCATACATGTAAAATCTATTCACACACGTTCTATCAATATATTACAGGCAAAAGTTTACCTATGATTATGAATAATTATTAATTATGCACAGCAATAACTTTTAATTTCTTTCAATTTTAATAGGTACCATCACTTCTTGGTAGCAAAGTAAGTCATACAATTTTAGCACAATAAATATATTCCATTTTCTAAGATTTTCAAGCACATTTTTTTAAAAGCACAAGTTTAGTTTTGGTGATTTTGAAATTTTTTTATAGAAAGCTTTATGCCCAAATGCGATAATATCAAGCCAAATAACGATTTCTGAATTCTTAGTTTTTTTAAATTATTATTGAAATTCTGCGGGGGGGGGCGGGGGGGGGGGGGAACCCCCTGAAGTTTTTTGATCTAGTATTTACATTATAGTATCCAATAGAAGCGTTAATAAGGTCTCAAGGTATATGAATCTACCTCACCTTAAAATCTTTGTGCTAAATGTAAAATATAGTCGAGAAATTCTCCGGGGTCCCCCCCCCCCCAAATTTTCATATCATAATAAAAAAATATTTAAGACATGTGAACTGTTATTGGTAGTGATTGACCTTTGGGCATACAGCTTTCAAATAAAAAAAAATTGCTATAACTAAACTTGCGCTTTAAATTAGTCATTTATAGAGGTTTCTATCAAAGTCCAGTCTTCTATTTTACATCACATTACGCCTGACCAATTTCACAAATTTTACAACATTTTTAATAGCAACCATACACTTGCTACATATCTCTAAGACAATTATTAACAATTCAAACCATGAGTTATAAATATTTCTGCAACAATGCTTCACAGAGAAGTGTACCAAGTGGAGTATCTGATACAGACACTTTTCTTGTTGATTAAATATGAGACAGCACACCTTGACAAAATTTTGAGCTTTCTCAAAACATTTCTATTTACTCAACTCAATTACCACAAGGACAATATTTACCAGTGCTGCAGCCTGTCATCACCAATGTTTTACAGTACATCGAATATGCCACAATATCAATCTACACATTCAAGCATGAAGCATGACAAGGAATCTAATTTCATCTTTGGCTTTAACCAGCCAGTCCCACCATTCAAAAACAACTTTATGAGCTGAACACCTATTTGCGACAATGAAACAATGATTTGAGATTACCAAGATACACATTTAAGCAGAACAATATTTCATTTCCCAATATTTACCCACATTTCCTTGAACAATAGACGGCATAAATATAACATACGTACTAATATCAATCCCACTCCATTTGATTCTTTTGCTTTCTGTGTTCACATATATCATCGATTGCAGTTCATGAATAGATGACTAAATACCATGATGTTCAATGCTCAAGAAAGCATGATTTTCATGTATCTTAAAAGAAACAATAGTAGAAGTTTTCCGAGAAGGAAAATTTTGAAAATCTAAAGTAATATACTTCATACAGATCAAATGTACTTGTGCTTGATCAAATAGTAATGTTAAAAACTACAGTATGTTACATCTTCTATCAAAAACAGAGATAAAATAAAAACAATTAGATATCACTGATGTTGTCATATTCTATCACATTTTCTTTCAGCCTTTGTCTGCAAAAGCACTCTGCCATATTTATGCTTTGAAGATGAATCAAGACTGTCATAACAAGAGTCTATTTGCAAAAGACAAGTTCACATGAGGCTATTAACAACACGAGAATTTTTTATGACGTGATTGTGCTGACCACTATATTTCTTTCTGGGTTTGTTGAATTGTTTAGCTATTGCGAGACACGTTCAAGCTGACAATAATCACAATTACAGCTGCTACAACCTGTACACAGTAATGATAATTGAAGCTACACACCTTCTGTTGTGTAATGATGGACTTCTACTTACCACAATATAGCTCTACAAAATTAAACAGCAATCAACCACAAACCTTGCCATTCATTTCAAATTGGGACTTAATGATGGGTCCACTGCAAATTGGACTGGTGACTGGACTGGACTGCAAGACTCACCTTAGTGACTGCCCCTGAGATAAGAACAGTGTAACCCCACCCCCAGTGTTCTACATGCTATGTGTCTTGTGAATCCACTGTACTGTTACTTCTCAGTTTGTGCATTTAACCCATCGCTAACTGGAACCGGATATACCATGTTTGATCTCTATGGGAATTACAGAATCTTGGAGGCAATGGGTTAAGTTGATCTGAATTACCATCATCTGAGATTGTCCAAGTAGGCCGACAGCAGGACGGTGGGTGGACGGAAAAATTCATGGGTGTTCTCCACGCGGGTCTGGCGTCCCCCTTCACAATCAAAACCTGAAATAAAGTAGGGACATAATAAGTTAAACATGACAATTCAATGAAACACATGCTGCCAAAAAGTTATTTCAGCCACAACTTGGAAGTGGAATGGATAAAATGTGTCAGTCTTATGGGAGGATGGTGTAAAATGTTATGTTCTTTCAAGTTACATGCACTCATCAACATTCTCAGATGATGTAGCTGCTTGCACTGAGGAGGTGTCTTATTACTTGAAGTGAATTTGAGATGCCAAGGCTACACCAATATAGTGATAAGTGCAATATCATTTTTACACAATTGGTTCAAGGAATCTAAGCTTTCTCACTGGCAAAGAGCTGTGTATTATATTCTACTAAAACACAAACTATATTACAAACCACAGTGGTGTAAATACTTTCATCCTGTATTGCAGGAACATCTGTAGAAAAGAGATAGTCCCATTTGAAACATTAATGAAAATTATCAAGACTTATTCACTTTGAAATTTATTGTCCAAAACACTCAGTTATGCCTTCGATATTTCAAATTCCTGACTGATAGAAGAAATAGAAATAGAAAGTGTGATAGAAATTCCTGATGATAATTTTTGCTAGCTCACTTAGGACTGGGCATTATTTATTTGGGGTAAGTACAGAAAAAACACACACACACACACACAAAACAGAGACCCAGATTCAACCCCAAATATCTCAAACTACACAAAAGATATCATAAACTGATATCAGGAGATAACAGCATAATGATTTTCATTGGCTACTCATATTTGGTCATGGGTAAATGTTAAGCATTCAATTTTGAAAACATCAAATTTGCTTTAATCCAAGTTTTGAGTTTGCGATGTGCATGCATGACTGGTAGCTTTCTTGCGAATGCTCCACCAAATGTGACAATGCAGTATAAACTACACAATTGGAAAGATCAATTTTGATATGTTTTACAAAATTGATTACTGTGCAGTTATCCCTGACCGATTGTGAGTGCCCAATTTACCATGGTAAAATGACTATGCTATTATTCCCTAATATTAGTTTTATGATATATATACTTTATATTTTTGAAAACTGGGGATGGAATCTAGGTTTATTTTTATTATTTTGATTGACACTATATGTAATGTACTGTAATGACGAGCTTCTCACTTTCTGAGTTGAGATCAAGATACTGACAGACAGCGTGGAGGAGGAGACGATCAAAGCTACTTGGCAGTCTGGAGATGAAGACAGAACTTGGATCATCCGTAAACCAACTCACCAGCTCCCCCTCGTGGAGCTCTAGGGAACCCTAAAAGGAGATGGTTCAAAAACGTATTAAAGGTTAAAGGTATTGGCTAACATTTACCACAGTTGAAAAAATCTGAGCCGCATGATTCCCTATGCTACCAGTGTCATTGATGAGGTCTAAAAATGAAGCCCTGTAAAAATTGTATTTCAAAATGATTATTTAGTGCTTTAAAAAAGTGAAAATCGTAAGTTGACCAGATTCACTTGCCCATTTCCTCCCATAGACTTACTGTGTGTACACATACGTTAATAAAACTCGCCCCGAGTTTTATTGTTTATTCATGTATAACTTGCCATTGGCAGTGTAACTTTCCAAACGTTTGTATTCTAGGGTGTTTATTTGTCCATTTGAACACTACTATGTAGCTCAGATATCAAAGTTTGACAATTTTTTAAATTGAAGCTCCACAATGTTAGCTTATCACTTTAATGACGTGATTGGAGTAGTCCTCAACTTGGGGTAAAACTACTCTAGAATCAAGTAAACTATGCAAGGATGCTCCTGTGAAAATCTTGTAGTTAAAACATTGACTCATTCTAAAATAACTTATGTCAATATCCCTCATGGCAGGCAAACATGTTGTGTAGCTCTCTATGGGTTCTATTTATATCAGGGCTCGAGAAAATTAAAATGCTAGTATGTTCATGCTTGCTTCTCCTTAAGTGATCAAATTAGAGACAAATCTTTCCAGCTGGGATATCCACTCCAGCTGGTGTATAGTTGGTATATTTTTCAACTCATTTGGTTCTTGAGGCATTTTCAAATGTTCCCAATCATGTCACTAACATGTAAGTCTACTGGAAGGTGGGGAAAGGGGGTGGGGAGGGGTTCCCCTCATGGACCTCTAGGGAACCCTGAAAGGAGATGCATTAGTGTACTGGGGGAGAGGAGAGGAGGTTCACCCTCATACAGCTCAAATTCAAATTCAA
>JZLH01S0622716.1:443-19555 GCA_001188425.1 Eucidaris tribuloides | reverse complement strand
TAAAACAATGGAACATTGTCATCACAGCTGAAATGGATAACTATAAATAATTAAGATTAACCCTTTTGCTATTGAAAGATTAAACTATTCTGTGTAAACAAACAGAGAGTAAAAAAAAATTCTTGGTAATCAAAATATGGTGTGCCCTCTGTGTTTAGTCCACATATGCCAAAAAACGACTACAACATCCTTTGCTCGTACATATTACGTACATGCACAATGGAACTGTGTTAATGTATGCGTATGCGGAGCTTTAAAGATGGCGGACAGGACAGGTGTCATACAGTGGATGAAAATTGACGATTTGAAGGAATTTTTTACTGATACAGCACTGTTCAATGCACAAGAAAAGAGGAGTAGGACCTAGCAGAACTAGAAAGGAAATCATGGGGCATATATTAACCTTTTCCATCTGGATTTCTGACTATTGCATACATTAACCATAAACCCAAGTTCCCAACCCTAATCCTAACCCTATTCTGAACTAGAAACTCAATGACAACCCTTACCCTACCCCTACTCTGACCTAGTAACCCAATGGCAAACCCTAACCCAAGTTTTTTGTCTTCATGATATAATCACAGAATTAACTCTAGCCAGAACAAACGTCGGGTTACTGCAATAGAATGCTGAACAGGTGGCACCCTATATGTAACTTACCGCAGTTCTCTTTGCTATGTGAGGAATCTCCACATCAGCTGCTAACGAAAGTTTGTCCGACAGAGCGTGTAAGACATCACACCTTTCCTGTTCAGTCAGAACCTGTAGACCCAAATATAGCGGGACAAAAACAAAAACTTTTGCATTTATTTGATTATACTATTAATGCAATCTCATTTCTGGATAAGCAATCAAGGTCTGGTCACAAGTACATTCATCCTGAGGTCTGTGGGAAATGTGTGTCATAGCCAAATGAAACCACCCTAAATAGGTTAATCATGTTTTTTGGTCTATTATGTAATGGCACTGACACAGGTACCAGCAAACAACATAAGGCTAACTAAAAATACAGTAGAATTTTAATTAATCAATTATTTTTTTATGTATTGAATTATTCATCTACTCATGTAATTATTTCTTCTTTAATTTCATACTCTTGAAGATACCAATTAATGGGATGAGTAAGAATTAAGAAGTGCATTCAGGTGTTTTTTGTTTTTGTCTGACATCATTGTAGTTGTATTCTGTGCAAGGCCTTTTAAGTTCGCAAAGAAATATTGATACAAACTTGTAAAAAATACACTTTCTCTGAAAATTCAAATGCGAATGGCACAACTTTGGTCTGGTTCACTTCAAGCATTGTTACTTACTTATTAACGAAGTCAATTTACAACAGTGTCCAATTAGAATTTACACTGAATAATTTTGCATAATTGTACACAACAGTATGTCACAAGAACATAGTGAGCAACCTAACAAACAATTATCTGTTGCTGACCACCACTCAATGGAATATTTTGTTTGATTTGTTGGATTATGTAATACTACACACCTCCATTTGCAAGTTATGGAGAAAGCATGTCTGGATGCCTACAGCTATGTTCTTGGTGGATGTTGCTGTTGCTATGACAACCATAGGCCAGTCAGGATATGTAGTGGGCAAGGCATTGATGGTTTCCTTCAGATAGGCTGCAACTCTTGTATCTGAAAAAACAATAAACATAAATATAATGGATAATCCAGACTCACACAGATTGTTAAAGGTCCCCCGCCCCCCGACATCCAAATGCATGTTGACCTCTGTTGATTCAAATTTTTTTACGTACATCATCAAATCACTAAATACTTAGAGGGAAATGGCAAGATTGGAAGTAGTTCTCAGTTAAGGATACAGTGCTTCCAGAATCAAGTACCCTGTTTAAAGTTTTTGCTGTGAAAAGTTCATAGTCATACATTTCCTCATTGTTGTATAATTATTACCAGGAAATGCTGTTACTGTGAAATTTGTGTAGCTTTCCATGTGATCAATTTCTATCAGGGCCTCAGATTAATTTAATGATGGTAAATTAATGCTAGTTTCTCCTCAATAAACTAATTCAAGATAATCCTTCCGGCCTGAATATACTTTCTTGCCAGTATACATATTGGAGATGTTTCCACTTATTTGGTTCTTGAGGAATTTCTTTTTTACTTCTCCTAATCATGACACTGCTCTTTAATGCAATTATGTAACTTATATCTGTGAACATTTTATCCCCACATTAGTCTGCACCATGCTAAGCCCATGACCAAAACATCCCCAGATCATCTTGATTCATACACTGATTATGACATTATCACCTTGTAAACATTATGCTGGACAGCAGACAGAGAATATATGCTTTCCTATTCATTGTTATTACTCCATGTACTTGTTCAATACAGCACCTTTTTTCTTTCTGGCTTGATTGAAAAATTTGTGACATACCAATGACTAGTTTGATTCAAAAAGATAAGCAGTAAAATCACTAAAATGAAAAACAAATAATGATGTTCCAACTACCTGTAATTGATTTGACTGGATAGGTTGAGTTTAGTAACACTAACAACTGTACACAAGTAACAAGCTGAAGAACCACAGTTTTATGGGGTAAAGTTGACAGTGATAAAACCGTGTATTGAGTTTAGTGGAAGTGGGAGGGGCTTCCTACCATATGATTGACAGCTACATCACTTACCATCACCAGAGCCATCACGATCTTTCCCTATTGCACCAATATTCCTCATCAGAATAAGGCACGGTATACTCATACCAGCTGTCCAGACATAAAAAACAAAGACAAAAAGAAAAACAAGAGTTACAATAGCTTGGTTAGTGTCTCGCACAAAAAAACATGAATCAATATCACCTATTTGCAAAACTTAAACTGGTTACCAGTATGTTTCCGAATTATGTTTAAAGGTAAATGACATGATTGGGGGTAGTCCTCGACTTGGGCTGAAACTACTCTAGAATCAAGTAAACTATGCAGGGATTCTCCTGTGAAAATCTTATAGTCAAACGTTGACTCGTTCTAAAATAACAAATGTCAATACCCATCGTGGCAGGTAATCCTGCTGTGTGGCTCTCTATGGGTCTTATTTTTATCGTGCCACGATAGAATTAGTGTTCATGCTTGATTCTCCTAAATTAAATAAATTTGAGACAATTCCTTCCAGCTGGTGTATAGTTGGTATATATTTTAACTCATTTGGTTCTTGAGGCATTTTCAAGTGTTCCCAATCATGTCACTAACCTTCAAGATATTGTTATGAGCTTATGAATGCTTTCATGACCTGGCTACATGTACATCGTATCTGAGTGAACTTCTCACTGTATACAAACGTGAAAGAAATCTTCAATCAAGCAAGAAAAATTAATTCATCATACGGATAGTTTAAGACATATGGTGAACATAGCTTTGTTCACCCTGCTCCACTTTTATGAAACAACCTTCCAGATTCTCTACGATAGACACAAATTATGAGTTAAAGGCATTGTATAACATCATTTCCAGTTCAAAAAATCTGAGCTACATGATTCCCATGCTACCTACCAGTGTCTTTGACCCCGTTTACAGTGCAGGGCCGGGCCGAGCCCGGCTTTAATTGCGGTACTCGGCCCTCGAATTATGTGCGTTTACAGTGCCGGGCTCGGCCCGGTATATAACTTCAACCTTTCAATATTTTGTCGTAGTGGCGCTATGCATGTAAACAAACGATTATTAGGGAGCGCGCCGGGGTCACAGAGCGAAGGTGCATGGCGCGGGCTATTTGCCAGTTGTTTACGTTTGGCCCCGCATTTTGGCCCGAGATGCGTTTACAGTGAGAAAAGGCCGGGCCGAGCCCGGGCCGAGACTACCTCCTGAGGTTGGCCAAATGCGCGGCCGTTTTTGGCCCCGCATTTGGCCTTTTGAGCGTTTACAGTGAGGCTCGGCCCGGGCTCGGCCGCGGCTCGGCCGCCACTGTAAACGGGGTCTGCGATAAGGTCTAAAAATGAAGCCCTGAAAAAATTGTATTTCAAAATGATTATTTAGTGCTTAAAAAAAGTGAAAATCGTAAGTTGACCGGATTCACCTGCCCATTTCCTCCCATAGATTTACTGTGTGCAGATCTAGGCTATTTTGTACTTGGCCGGAGTATTAATCGTTTATTCACTCTTATCTAGCCAGTGGCAGCATAAATTTAAAAACTATTTCCAACTATTCTAGGGTGTATATGTATCCATTCAAACACTACTATGTAGCTGAGATAGCAAAGTTTGACTGTTTTTTAATTTGAAGCTCCACAATGTTAGCCTGTGTCTTTCAAAACCTGTCCATAGCAGTCCAGTGTCTATTAACGTCACTGCTTTTATTTCTCCACGGTGGCAACTACACTGTATGGTCAACACCCTGCCTATAAAGGACACCAAATTAAGGGCACACACACATGCACGCACGCACGCACACACAAACACACGCATGCACGCACGCACGCAAACACACACGCACGCACACGCACACGCACACGCGCACACACACACACACACACACACACACACACACACACACACACACACACACACACACACACACACACACACACACACACACACACACACACACACACACACACACACACACACAAAATAACTCTTACAGAAAGGACATCCGTCTACAAAGGACCTATGTGTAGGTAATGTTTCCCTTCAGTTTCCTTTTTATACTGATTTTACTATACAATCAAACCTGTCTTAACTGGCACCTTTCTATAGCATCTAGCCTGTCTAAAGTGACCATTAACATGATTTCCACGAGACAAATCATGTGTTAGAGAACCTGTCTATAGCAGCCATGTACCAACAAAGGCTGCATTTTTTGTTTCGCTATGACGACCGTTATAGGCAGGTTTCACCGTATCTCTTTTCTCACCTTTGAAGAATGCGTTTCTTATCTTGGCCTCGGTGGCGGCCGAGGTGTCAGCCATGAGATCGTAGCAGTTGACGTTGATGCAGTGGAGGTTGAGTTGACGACAGACGGCCCTAACGACCGTCGCCTTGCCACACCCCACTGGACCAGTCAGCAAGATGGAGGCAGGGAGTCTATTGCACTGGGACCTGTATTCCAATCAAGGATTATTATTTGTATAAATGATGACACATTAATTAACTTTTTCACAAAAATTTGCATCTCAAAATCATATTTTAGAGCATAATTATATGGTTTGTTTATCATATTGTATATGGTTTTATCATTGCAGTCCAACCACGGTTATATAGCCATCAGTTTACCGGACTATGGATTTGCAAGTCACTGTCAGTAACTGATACCTCTTTATCAGAAGTGTATACAGAAACCTGCTGGGTATCAGGGGAACAATGAATAAAGTGTCACTTGTCTGGGTTCTGTTGCAATTTGTGCATGGTCTGTACTATAGCTAATGATATGTTTTATCTCCCCCCCCCTATATTGATACAAGTATATTGAACTGTATGTAAGTTAGCCCATCAAAGCTGAAGGACCATATACATCACCCTTATCACTCAATGCCCCAGGTATTCTCATCCCTTGTAAAAGAATAACAGTAAAATGCACATACCTTCCAAGGTGAAATGGCAATATAAGCTGCTCAAGTTGAAATGCATATTTGCTCATCCCTGCAGGGACAGGGGACCCCCAGATGGGATCCAACTTGTTGCCTAGGTACACATCAGAGGTCACTGGGATGTAGCTGGGCTTTGGTCCCTCCTGATGTGCAAAATGTACATAAATCAATAAATTAGTTCTCATGTCATGACTCTACTTGACGTACATTTACACTGGAGGTCACATAAATTTTGTAGATAAATATATATACTAGTTAAAGTAAGATGTAGCCGGCAACTAACAGAAATAAGTAATAAATTTACATTGTGAGTATTGTGAGAATTATGGTACATGGTGATATAGAAAGCCTAATTGGTGATCCGCGTAATAGACTTTGTCAGAATTTTCTTTTTTATTTGTTTATTTGTGTTTCTTTCTGGTCATTTCTTGTTTCCACGATATCTCATTAACACCATCGTCAATCATCTTGTAACTTAACATAGTTATGTCACGTGTCAACACCTCAATACACAATTTTTGTCAGTGTGGTCACTTGCCCGTGACGTCATCTATGACGTCATTAGTACAAAAGCTAGAGTTAACCTACATTTGCAATATCTCGAGCCGACGGTCGAATAAAACAACCAAACTTGGCAAGGGTCAAGTTCAGGTCATGGGTCATCTTTTGGTCCAAACAACGTGCGCGCGCGCGTCTCCATATGTGTGTACGGGCGCCTCAAAAAATACAAATGCTCCAAATGACTTCTTATAAACGGTACTATATGTTTCAGGTCATTTGGAGCATTTTAGTGCGCGCGCGTACGCGCGCGTTTTTTCGCGCGCACCCCTTTTCCGCCCAAAAAGAGTATTTTTTCAATGGATTTAGATGTCTGACTAAATTCTCCATCAATTAGAACCCTTTCCCGACCATTAGGACCCAAACTATTGCTTACAGATAAAAAAAACGTAAATGCGCGCGCATTGCGCGCGTAGTAAATATTGGGCATTTTTAATGACTCATAACTCTTCAGAATTAACGGTGACCTCTACTTTTTATTGCTTATTCTGATAGAGTGTGACGCGTAGATATCATTTCATCCATCGCTTTCTATGCCAAAGTGTTGTGACGTCATCTATGACGTCACAAAGAAAAATCATATTTCGGGCATATTTCATGACTGGAGTCGAGTAACATCACTAAACTTGGTACACAGTAACTTCAGGTCAAAGGCCATCATGCGTGCTGATCATATGTGTGCGGGCGTCACGACGAACGCGTACGCGCACGTTTAAAATTAAGTTTTGAATCAGACAATTTTCTCTAGAATAAACCATGACCCCTACCTGGCCTTTGATCCGTAGATAAGAGTTCAGTTACTTTGCATGTAGAATACGTGTGACGTCATCTGTGACGTTACACAGAAAAATTGTATTATGTGCATATCTCATGAATGGGTCGGATTAATATAACAAAATTTGGTACACAGTAACTGCAGGTCCAAAGTCATCACTGGTGCTAATCACAACCGTCCGCGCGTCGCAACGAACGCGTACGCGCACGTCGAATTTCCAACTAATGTTTAATAGACAATTTCAGGTGAATAGGGACATTATTTCAACATGCAATGATAATATTAACGATATTGTAGTGATAACATTTTCTTTAAATTTAATGATCGGAGCGGTTACGCGGATCACCAATTCGTCTTAGTGACAAATTAAAATCTAGTTAAAGATTGTGTCATTGATTTGCACGTCAAAAAACATCTAATAATGAAATCAAAGCTGAAATCATATCCAAGTGAAGATTAAATAAACACCTCTCATAAGACTGGGGTAAAATTATTGAGTTTTTGGTGAAAATCTGACGGTAAACTTCATCTTTTTTCAAATGCTCAGGAGCAAATTAAAAAAAATCCGCGAAGTCAAAACGTGCACGTTCGTTCAAAATTGTCGCGATCAAGACCGTTAGCCAATTGGTCGCTGCGGGGGCTATCCGGTTAACAATCACCGTGCGCTCCGCTGGCTTGCGAAAGGTACACTAGTAACCGCGATCGGCAGTTATAAAATTGAAACTCACAGAAGAACACATTCGGTAACATGTCGTTATAGTTTTTCTCTATGAAACAACAAATTCATGACGTATGGATCTCAGACTTTCAACACACCATTTGTAAGTACTATACTACCGTTTGGTATTGATAAGTGAAGGGAAGTAATGGACTTGCACATCCCTGACACAAGCTTTAAAGGTATGTGTGACACTACCCTCATCAAGGCCCTATCAATCAGTAAATTTCTATTAATTTTACGTCTTTGCGAAAGTTTTCCATAGAACAAGATCGCTGAAACAGCTACAGGGGGAGGAGCTTACTGATTCAAAAAGTGCATAAATTAATACGGCTTAATTAACCCGTTGGCTACGGGAACTGGATGTGCTCTGTGTTAACTCTATGGGATTTTCAGAATCTCGTAGGCAACGGGTTAACAAGCATCAGACAGCATGCATCAGTCACGTCAAGTCAGCTCAAAGCCAGCGCACATATGATCTGATTGGTTGGGAAGAACTGACAGTTACCCCAAAATCTTTGATAAGTTATTCCTGTTAGTTGCTGGCTACATCTTCCTTCAACACCAAAGCTTCCAAAGCTGAAACAGGTAATACATACACTGTAAGTGTGGGGGAAAGGGGGGTGGGCAGGCTTGAAGCTCACATCTGCGACTTCCGCACATTAAGAGTCTAAAAGTGATCCCACTCCCCCCCCCCCCCATGTTACCTATTGGCACTACCCTGTTAACTTAACAACTTTTATTATTCACCTACAAGGGTACATTCTGGTCCAAAGAAAGATGATGTCTTAAATTTACATGGTCCCCATTAAGTCCAGATGTACCTCATGAAGAACCTGAAGAACCTTCCTCTAAAAATCATTCCCGACAAGCTTGGTATTAATTAAATCCAATTATAATTTATGTGTTTGAAAGAAGATGTTAAAAATGTGAATCATCCCCATAACCTCACCCTAAAACCCGTCTCTTCCCTCAGGGGCTAAACAGGGCAAATCTGGGCAATGTCATGACGAAACTTTGTCGCCCCAAGGGGTGACTTGGCTAAACTACTGATGTATCTAGAGAAGGAGATGTTTGAAAATTATATGGTTTTGGTCCCTGGAGGCCCTGCCCCCTCACCCCCCCCCCCCCAATTTGAGGAACCTATAATCAACTTTCCCTACGGATCATTCCAGCTACGGTTGGTCTTGATTCAATCACATATTTTAATTTAAGGAGAGGAACACGTAAAAAAAAAAATATGCACAATGCACAAAAAGTGATCGCAATAACTCAGGTGAGCTAAAAATAAATACTGCCCTCATGTGGCACAGTCTAACATTCCTTCTTATTCCTTCTTCTGTATCTTGTCAAATCTGCTAGGACTTGTATTGATGTAAATAATCACTTCATAAGCAAATATGAAGATGGTTGTAGAAGTAAATATACAACTACTTTATCATTTGTCAATTTAGAAACATCAAATACTGAATAGTTTTACTAAACACGTGGATATTATAAAATTTAAAAGTAATGCCAAATTGTCATTTTTTCAGTCCTTGCATTTCAACAAAATGGTCGCTAGCACACACAATTGCATTTTGATACTGAAAATAAACTGCAAATTCTTCTTCACCTGGTACACTGCAGAATGCAAGGAATTTGCAAGATACGACACTGCTCCGACCACAGGAGGCGTGATCTTGGTAACTCTGAAGTAAACGTAGGGTAAGCGCTGGCCACCTCCCTCTCCAATGTCTTGAGTGTACTCGGGGAACTCCTTGGTACTCAAACAGATGACGTCACCCTCCGTTAGGAGCCTATGGGTTAAAGACAAGACACCTGTTACTTTTCCCTGTTCCTCCCCACATAAATTAAACTAGCTCTAATCACCAACTTTGAAGACACTTTACCCGTTGGAGATGATTTGATTTAAATATAACACGCATTCACTATAGACCCCAGCCTGAGATATCTTGTTTTAGTCTTCAATGGGTTAACACAAGATCTGGTCAGATTTTAGCAAAGGAACTATATTACATTATGGGTTTGTTTGTAGGTTTATTTTATAATATTGCTGTGCTGGATGACTGTTTATTCTTTTGAATCTGATAAGAGTTCAGTAAATAAAATCAATCAATCAATCAATCAATCAATCAATCAATCAATCAATCAATCAATCAATCAATCAATCAATCAATCAATCAATCAATCAATTCGATGATCCAACAATCAATCAATTTCACAACACAAGATCTGATTAGATTTTAGCAAAGGAACTATTGAATTAGGATTTTGTTTGTAGGTTTATATATAATACTGCTCCTTTGAATCTGCGGATAAGAGTTCAGTCAATAAACTAAAGTTAATAAACAATTAATCAGTCTCATTATGTCACAAAACAAATAATTAATTCAACTCAATATCTTGCCATTCATTAAAAGCACTGCTGGAAATTTGAGTAGAAATATAAATATGCTGTATTTATCAAACTGCATCCATTTGCTTAATTGTACACATACAGGTTTTTTTTATTCATACTGTAATTCACAATTTATTTCTGTAGCTAACCAAAAGCTAAGAAGTATTTTTTTTGTCATTCAGGGTACATTTACAATGTATTTGATACTACCACAGAAAATTAATGCAAATCTGCACAAGATCAAGGGGTTGGAATGTTTTCGTTTTATTTTGCCTAAAGGGGCAATTTGAATCAATCAGAATTTAAGTCATAATCATGATTTCAATTAACTCAATAAAACAAATTAACCTGTTGAAGACTAAATGTAGACACAAGATATCTTGTCGCGTGTCTATTACAAATGTGTGTTTAAGTTAATCAAACTGTCTTCAATGGGTTAATGTATTCAATTTTAAGTCCCATGTCTTTTTTAAATCAAGAATTATTTAGATTTAGATGTCAAACCTGCATAACATTACCTTGTTCTTGAAAAATACTTTTTGATGGCATCATCAAACTGGCTCGTCATGGGATAGTGTGGAGATTTGACCATGGACAGGTGTACTTCACTGGCCAGTGGGGGCTTGCAGCTGGTTGTGATGCTCCGCGATGTGGCAAGGACAGTGGAATACTTCTCTAGTTCTCTGCAGGCAAGCTAAAACCAAATAAAAGTTAAAATATCTAGAAATAAATATCAAACTTTCTGGAAGAATTTGGAGGGCCAATAAAATGCATTCTATCCAACTCTGCAGGCAAGATAAAACAAAAGTTAAAGATATACAATGTAGAAATAAATATTAAATTTTCTAGGAAGAACTGGAGGGCCAAATAAAATGCATTCTAGCCATCTCTGCAGACAAGATAAAACCAAATAAAACTTAGAGATATAGAAATAAATATTAAACTTCTGGAAGAACTGGATGGACAATAAAATGCATTCTAGCCATCTGTATGTTATTTATGAACAGATCATCATTTATTATTTTTACATGAAAACTCAAGTAAAACTAATTGTGATCCGAGAGAACAAGAATAAAGTCAACATGGAGTCCTCATAAATTTATTTATGAATGTCATCTTATTTCAAGATCAAGGTACCCAGATAATAAGGACAACATTGAAACATGTCTATAGTGGCCACACAAGCGCAAAATATGCGGCCTTAATTATAGGCAAGTTATATTTGAAACAACTTCTCTGTGGTGACTCTGCAAGTATGTCATCAACTGTAGGACTACTGTACATATTTGACCTTTGAAGCTCTAGAGCTGACCTTTAGCCACCATTTGGGCCACATGAATCATTTAATGACTTTGCATTCCCTTGCCCTACAGATGATCCTGCCCAGTATGGCTAAAATCTAATATCAATGATAATCATCCTTTTTTTAAGAGTGACACACCCCCCCCCCACACCCTCTCTGTTACCCATTCATACTAACCTGTTAACTGTCATCAACATTGATTTATTAATCACCTACATTCTGGCCCAAGGAAAGATGATGTCTTGAATTTACATAGTTTTGGCCTTTTGGGTTCCCTGCCCATACATGTAGGTCTGGTCACCATTGGGGCCAGATGTACCTCTTGAAGAATCTTGAAGAACCTTCCTTTAAAAACAATTCCTGCCAAGCTTGGTATAAATCCAATCATGCGTTTTAAAGAAGCTAAAAATGTGAATCATCCCCATAACCCCACCCTTAAACCTGTCTCTCTCCTCAGAGGTTAAACAGGGCAACTCTGAGCATTGTCATAACAAAACTTCTTCACCCTGAGGGGTGACTTGGCTAAACTACTGAAGCATCTAGAGAAGGAGATGTTTGAAAATTATATGGTTTTGGTCCCTGAAGCCCCTGTCCCCCCCCCCCCCAAATTTGAAGAACTTAGAATCCCCTTTCCCTTTGGGTCATTCCAACCAAGGTTGGTCTTGATTCAATCACATATTTAAAATATGAAGATGAAAATGTAAAAAAAAAAAAATTAATGCACAATGCACAAAAAGTGATCGCAACAACTCAGGTGAGCTAAAAATAAATACTGCCCTCATATGGCACAGTTTAACGTCCCTTCTTCTGCATCTTGTCAAATCTGCTTGGACTTGTATTGATGTGAAATGATCACTTCATATTCATAAATATCTGTAGATGGTAGAATTAAATATACGACTTCTTTGTCATTTTGTCAAGTTAAAAACATCAAATACGAAATAGCTTTACTGAACACCTGGATATTATCTAAAAATAATGCCAAATTGTCACTTTTTCAGTCTTTGCATTTCAACAGAAACTGGCCCCTAGCACACTAAATTTTATGTTGACATTGATATTGACATTGAGATTGCAAATTCTTCTTCACCTGGTACACTGCAGAATGCAAGGAATTTGCAAGATAAGACACTGCTCCCACCACTGGAGGCATGATCTTTGTAACTCTGAAGTAAACGTAGGGTAAGCGCTGGCCACCTCCCTCTCCGATGTCTTGGGTGTACTCTGGGAACTCCTTGGTACTCAAACAGATGACGTCACCCTCTGTTAGCAGCCTATGAGATAAATAATAATATCACTGGGATACATCAATGCACTTTACAAGTTAAGAAGACAAGACAAATCTTTTACTTTTCCCTTTCCCTCCCTAGAACAATTGAGCTAGCTCTAATTCTAAACACCTAATCAGAAGACAAATACACAAGATCGGGTCAGATTTCAGCAACAGGACTATTGAATTATGATTTTGTTTGTGTAGGTTTATGTATAATACTGCTGTGCTGGATGATTGTTTTATTCTTTTGAATCTGATAAGAGTTCAGTCAAAAAAAATAAACAAATCAATCAACCAACCAACCAACCAACCAACCAACCAATCAACCGATCAATCAATCGATCAGTCTCATTATGTCACAAAACAAGTAAATATCAATTCAACTCAATGTCTTGTCATTCATTGAAAGCACTACTGGAAATTTGAGTACAAAAATTAATTCGCCATATTTATAAATCTGAATCAAGTTACTTAATTGTACACTTATAAGATATTTTCATAATTCATTTTTTAGTTCTGTAGCTAACCAAAAGCTAAGAAGTACCTTGTTTGTAATTCAGGGTACATTTACAATGTATTTGATACTACCACAGAAAATTAATGCAAATCTGCACAAGATCAAGGGGTTGGAATGTTTTCGTTTTATTTTGCCTAAAGGGGCAATTTGAATCAATCAGAATTTAAATCATAATTATCATGATTTCAATTAACTCAATAAAACAAATTAACCTGTTGAAGACTAATGTAGACACAAGATATCTTGTCGTGTGTCTATTAGAAATGCATGTTTAAAGCAATATCAAACTGTCTTGAATGGGTTATTGTATTTAATTTTAAGTCCCACTGTGGCTTTTTTAAATCAAGAATTATTTAGATTTAAATGTCAAACCTGCATAACATTACCTTGTTCTTGAAAAATACTTTTTGATGGCATCATCAAACTGGCTCGTCATGGGATAGTGTGGAGATTTGACCATGGACAGGTGTACTTCACTGGCCAGTGGGGGCTTGCAGCTGGTTGTGATGCTCCGCGATGTGGCAAGGACAGTGGAATACTTCTCTAGTTCTCTGCAGGCAAGCTAAAACCAAATAAAAGTTAAAATATCTAGAAATAAATATCAAACTTTCTGGAAGAATTTGGAGGGCCAATAAAATGCATTCTATCCAACTCTGCAGGCAAGATAAAACAAAAGTTAAAGATATACAATGTAGAAATAAATATTAAATTTTCTGGAAGAACTGGAGGGCCAATAAAATGCATTCTAGCCATCTCTGCAGACAAGATAAAACCAAATAAAACTTAGAGATATAGAAATAAATATTAAACTTCTGGAAGAACTGGATGGACAATAAAATGCATTCTAGCCATCTGTATGTTATTTATGAACAGATCATCATTTATTATTTTTACATAAAAACTCAAGTAAAAACTAATTGCGATCCGAGAGAACAAGAATAAAGTCAACATGGAGTCCTCATAAATTTATTTATGAATGTCATCTTATTTCAAGATCAAGTTACCCAGATAATAAGGACAACATTGAAACATGTCTATAGTGGCCACACAAGCGCAAAATATGCGGCCTTAAATATAGGCAAGTTATATTTTAAAAACACATTTGTCTAAAGGAGAATCCTGTTATTGGCCACTACATCAAAGCTGGATGCTACAGATACATGTAGGTGACCACTAGGGCAGGTTTGACTGTACTGACCCTCTACCCCCCCCCCCTTAAAAAGAAACTGCTGGAGTACCCAAGCAACGCAACCTTTATAGAAACCATGGCATCTGGCTGGATGAGCTGTGAAGGTTGCTCCTGAAGGTTAAACCATAAATGAGGCGAGAGGGCAACAGAGCCGTCTTCCACCACAAAATCTACAGCTTCACTCCTCCCAAATGGAACATGAGCTCCGTTTCTCTTGGGTTTCCTCTCTGGAGATGCAAAGAATCTCTGATTGACGACATAAATTTGAGCAAGGTGCTGTCTACAAGTTTGCGGCTTTTCTTGTTCGGTAACTGGTTTGTCAATGTTATCATCTACATTGTTTCCTTCAAGACCCGGGCGGACCTCATCTTGCTTGATCTTCTGTCCATCCAACACTGCTTTTGACGCTGAAACTGGTGGTGGTATTTCTTTGGCAATTTCTTTATTAGTTACTGGTGTCTGCATCTGGATGTCATTGCCACAATCATCTGCGTTTTCTTCAACAACTGTTGTGTTTTCAATATCCGGTTTTGCCAACGAGATGCACACCCAACTGCCATTATATGCATGGAGTCTATCCAAAGTCCCTTTCGTAACGCCGATTCGACAGGCAACTTCGCATTGTTCCTCGACGAACATATTGCTTGACGATTTGCCGAATGCTTTGTTGTGAGATGAAGATGTTGGCATGAGCACTGGCTTTAAGACTAGTTGCATCGATGTCCTGATGCCATCGCCGCTGCTCATGGGGGATGTTGTTCCTGGGCTAGGGTCATCATTCCTTGGACTGCCAAATGGAGCCAAATTTTCACTTGATAACGCGAGTTGTCCATTAATCAGCTCCACAGCAAAATCAGACATGATTCGTGGTTCTGGGAGGTGAAGTGGTGCTGTATCGGGGCTAGTCGCTGAAGTATCTGCTCTCTCCCTAGTTTCACCATCTCGTGTATGCCTGTCGGGAAGAACACCGCTCGAAATATCGGTGATGACAATGGAAGTGTTAACCGAAATAATGCCTTGTGTAACTGGCTCACATTCTAATGCAACCAGATCCATATAATTGGATAAACTGTAGGCTTCATCTCCACTAAACACGGGTATGACTGGAGCTAAAAACCTGTCATTTGCCCGCACCAAAACTTTCTGCTGGCAAGCCGAAACGAGAAGACCAGTGCTGAAAAGCCTCTTCTTTGACCATTCATAACACCGACTTGTTTTGGCTCCAAACACAACTTTAGAAAGAGGAAATGACTTGACTGGTCTGATATACACATCTTCGTGGTCTAAAATCCTGTAGTGCTTATGAAATGCATCTGTCGCATAGAGAGTCACGGTGTTTGGGCATCTGAAACTTGGCAGAGCGACACAGATTTTCTCACCAGTGCATCATCCAAGATCTGCAAGCACACGAACAATTCTCGATCTTCTGAAGTTGAGCTTTCATTTTCAGTGATGAGGGACACGATTGCGTAGTTATCAAGTTTATCACCAAGGAACTGACTGGATGCACTCTTGGAGATGCCAAGATGCAAACAATTATGGTCAACAGGGAAATTAAATCGAGAAAACTTGGCATGGGTCCTCACGACTGAAAAGTTCATGGAAGTCGCCATTTTCACTGCACCTGCCCACCGTGAGAGATATTAGTCACGCAACCTCAATCGCCCGGCGCGCGATCCGCATAGATAACCGTTGTGAATGCGTGCGTACGTAATTCAGCTGAACATTATTTTTACGCACGCACGCCTGTACGGTGCGAGTCTCAATCATCACTAATACCCGAGGACGAGGTGACCGGTGACATCAATAGAGAATCTGAGATGAATTGTCAGTCGGAAATTTCACTGTTTACGAGCTGATACGTACATTTTAAGAAGTTGGATTTCCAGACCGTGTATGTATGATATGTCATGTTTTGATATGTAATGGTTGTTTTTGCATTTAGGAACTGAATATTTCAAAATAAGGTTCATGACATTGATTTTCTTGTTGTGTGTAAGCCGCCAGCCGGCTTTTGGGTAAGTAATGCATTTTGTAGCTCAGACTCCGCCAGCAGATACGGCGTAAAGTCCCGGAGCGAACCGCTGGCGCTGGCCAGACTGCGCGCAGTGTGTGTGGTGTGTGTGTGTGTGTGTGTGTGTGTGTGTGTGTGTGCACTGTACAACACCAAAACAAGAAGTAAGGCGTTTACCTCCTAAAGTTAAGCCTAAGCTAAGGCCTCCATTTTGCCGTTTTACAAAATCAAAATTCCGTTTTTCAAATTTCCATTTTTTGTGATTTTCCGTGTTATGCTAGACCGAAGCGAAGGCTTCGACCTGTGTATCGCGTCCGTGGTCGTTTTTCAGTAATATCAGACGATCTTGACAGGTATTTTACATGTATCTATGGTATACCCGCTATACAGAGGCCGAAAGCTATGGCGTTTCGTGTACACTGGACTTTCTACCTCAAAGTCGACGCGAAGTGTCAACTCCCGAACGGACAGAAAATGTCCGATTTTACACCATTCCTAACACTTATAAGAGTGAAAAATCACTCCTACGACCCACCTCAGTCATGCCAATCATGATTCCATCCTTATTTCGTCGTCAAAATAGTTGAAACCGCGAAAAACTCGCCGAACCGAGGAACACTTTACGGCGAGTTGTTCCCCATCCCACACCCGTCCTCCGCCCTCACGTAAGTTTAAATACCCAATTACGGTTTTTCACATACTTCCCGAACATTTTCTTGAAATCCTGAATCTTCATTAAAATAATAACTGGCGTAGCAAGGGGGCGTACTAGGGCCAACCTCACCCCCTATTCAGCAGCTAAAAAAAAGATAAATAAAATGTAAGTCACAGAAAAATCATGGCACAGACGCAGGTGCGTCAATGCATTTTTCGGATAAGAGGGGGGGGGGCAATATTTTCATTGTCGTGGAAACAAAATGTCAAAATTTTCGGCGCGCTCTGCACGCAAAATTGCAATATAAGCAAGCAATTTTTCGCGCAAGGCGTGTCGCAAAATTAAATATTGTAAAATAGTTCAATGTTTTCTTAGTGCCTTGTGCTATTCTTGCATTATGTTTTAACTTTTAAGAATGATCAATTGCAGTGTTGCGGTCAAAGACAGTTCAAGCCGAGACGAGACGGAACGAGACAATTAGCGTTCGAGACCGAGACGAGACCGAGACACTTGTTTTCAGAATCAGCCGTAACGAGACCGAGAGTCCATGACAATTACCTTCTGAGACCGAGACGAGACGAATGGACAGATAATGTTCGAGACGGAAAACGAGACACTAGTTATTTCCTATGCAATGCATACACCCCACACCCCTCTTCTATTTCCTACGTAGGCACCTGATTGAATTAAGACTACCAACAAGTTTAAGTTCATCTGAATCATTCATCATGTACATCATCATTACTTTCATCCTCATATTCATGTATCATCATCGTCATCGTCGTCGTCGTCGTCATCGTCATAATCATCATAATCATGGAAGGTGAGAGCGGAAGATGAGAGCGGGCGTGGGGGGGGGGTGCACCTGGCGGGGACCATTGCTTAATGTGAATGTGTCATTTTATCAAGTAAGTAGCCTATGTCGGAATGACGGCTGAAAAGTAACGACCAAAGTTTTCTGTGTTGCAGATTTTTCACGGAAATCACAGAATTCAAAGTATAACGCCAAAAACAGCATTTTAGAACAAAAATGAAAAAAAAATACATGCCTCAAAATTACCACCCGAAGTAAAATTTAAAAATATTTATTGAATAAAACTGAACTAATTTACCAAAAAGGTGGTTGATGAAGCCAAAAAAATGTGTTACTTGCAAATATGTCCCCAAACCCGAATCAAAACCCCCGTGAGCCTAGTATAGGCTTGATGTTATTTGTGATTTTCACCAACACAAATTTCAAGTCGGAAAACAGCTTAATTACATAGCGGAGAAAAACTGAATTTGATATTTGTAAAATGGGGAAAATCGGAATTTGACATTTGTAAATTGGAAAACTATGGCCTTTACTGAAAAGGTACAGGCAGGAAACTTTTTGAAGATACGCATAGAAAATAAGAAAATAAAGGTGAGAATCACCAAATACCGGATTTTCTGAGGACTTCGATTCTTACCGAATGCGACCGCGAGTTCGGATTGTTTCTGCATTTTATGGTCATCACTGTGGGACGCATCAGCTCGCGCAACCATCCATATGATCAGTGACCAATGTAATCCGGAAAGTATCAAGGTTCAAAAGACGCGAACTATCTCCATTGTCACAACCAACCGATCGGAGTCAACTAGCGTCTCGTTATTGAGGCTACCTTCGCGTGACTGCACGCACTAGAACGAGAGTACGCTGCCGACTCGGATCTTGCTATCGATCGGAATCAAAAATGTCGACCGGATCGCGTCTTGACAGTGTGTAAGGCTTTCGCACATTACCTTCCTAAGCTACACTTTACGAATTACAACTACCATAATAGCAACACTAATCACTTGCTCGAGCCGCACGTCCATTAGACATAACACACACTGGACCAAAAAAGATCTAGACTGATGCAATTCTCCAGTGAGAGGAAGAATGAGTCTACTAAGATCATCTAAGTCTCAGCGCAAGCTGGACGATCTAGATGCATCAGTATTTCTCTTCTTTTTTCTTTTTTTTTTACCATTTTTTTTCCAAGTTTTAGCAAATGCCAATATATAGATTATTGAAGTGTCTGTCGTTAACGCAAATTCATATAATAAATCATTCAATAAATACAAGATAACAAAGAATGCAAGCATCGAATTAGCGACGCCACACTGCAGATTCGCATCCTACTCTCTCTCCTCGCGTCGTC